>STHB01014398.1:0-13067 GCA_018908115.1 Anopheles rivulorum
TGTTTGTGGTCGAAGCCTTAACGCGTGAAAAGTGCAATTTTGTTGTGCCGCGTGTTGCGTTGAAAGCAATTCCTGGAAAAAGCGATAAAAAAAACACAGGTTGCCAATTGTTAGGTCAAGAAGGTAAACCGTCACTAAGCTGCTTAAGGTTTCCCCCGGTGTCTTTTAGCTTTAGGTGTTTTTGTTTGGAGGCTCATTCCGCTTTTGTTTTCTGTCGTGCCTGCGGAAAACTCGAAGCAATCACGCAATATTGACCCGGCTTCCGAAATGGTGATTAGCCCCCTTGCAAGTTCGACATATTTATGCACACACGTTCAAGGTTCGTCGCCGGTTGGCGTGTTGCTGTCTTCTCGCCGTGCAACACGTCCGGCGAGGTTGCTTAAATGATTTTGCTCGGTTGCTGTATGCAGTGTGGCTTGATTTTTCTTTCCCCGTTCGAAGCGATAATAATGCAGTACCGGGGAAGATATATATATATGTATATATATATATAAAAAGCCACCGCGTGTTGTGTCCAGCTTGACGTGTTCGTCGTAAAACACGGCGAAGCTAATCTTACGCGGGCCGCATTCGCGGCTGATGCATTTTCTGGCGAATATTAAATTATTTAACAATTTTACGAGACACCCGTGTCGGCGTTTCTGCTCCTGGCGCTGGCATTGTTACCCACCCTCACGATTGGCTGCCCAGTCTCCTCCTCCCGCCATGATGCACGCGTTGCGCCGAGATGCTGGAGAAGATCCCAGGCGAACGTGGACGGTGTTGCCCCGTGCCATCCCCCCGGACTGCAATTGGTTGCAAAAATTTACGACCACTCAAGCGAACGAAAGTGGGTTCAGCTTTTATGATTGCAAAATGAGGAATAAAAAAAAAGCACGTAAAACAGAAAAAAGCGCGCGCACCACCCTCCGGCGGCGGTCTTGTTTTTTTTGGTTGTTGTTGTTGTTGTTGTTAAAGGGTTGCTTGGTCTCGGTACATCTCGGTGTGTGTGTCCGTTGTGCGGGGGTGCACCACATATGCTTCATGTGTGTGTGTGCTTGTGTGCCTGTGTGTTGCTGTATGTGAAGGGATGAAATTAGCCAGCGAACTAAACGGTCGAATATTTGCGATGAAGCTTTTGCAGTGTTGTTGCTGCTTTTGCAGTAATACGGCTTTACGGACAACGTATAGGGAGGAAGGGAGGGAGGGAGGGAGAGGAGGTATGGTAACGAGAGAGAGAGAGTGAGAGAGGTCACGCTGGTTCGCCGTTTTTAGAGTGTGTTGCGTCAGCCAGCCCGATGTTACGTGCCCTTTTTTTTGCCTGTTGTGCCGTAAACGTGTGTCGCGTAACCTTCGACGCGACGAAACTAATTTGCGAGCGATTTTTATGATAATATTTAAAATTTAAATTATTTTTGCATCAACCACAATTACTTCGTAAATAAGTAGCGCTCTTTTTCTCTACTTTCGCGTTGGGCATTTTTAAAATGCTCTCTTACTAGGCCAACGGATCGATGCCACAAAGGAAGAACGGTGGTTCACGAAAGAATTACACCCGGTTCGAGTTAGCTCTCGGACATGATCTGCGCGCGCAAAGTATGTTAATTATTTCAAACATCTTTTACAAAGTTTGTCGCCAGCTTATGCTGCACAGCAGGGACAAAACTATTACCGGTTCGTAATCACATTTGCGGGCAAACCGTGCCCAGCACGTAGCTTTTTACCCACACGTATCACGGTGATTGTGTTGCATTGTGAAGCGGGTTGAATTGATTTTGCGCTGTTGTGGCTGGTCTGCAACCATCTGCTGATACACCGACTGGGCATGCTGACGGGTCATTTGTCTCGGTAAAGGCCGATACCGATGACAGCGAGCCCTGAACCACCGTTGTTACGTCCCGTCCCCAATTTCCTTTCTGTGCCGTCATTGTGTTGCCGTGTGCTGCGGTGTTCGAATGCGCCTGCAACGCTGCAATACCGCATACACACACATACACCTGACGAGCTTGATTGGTACACGATAGCTGCGATCATTGTCTGCAACATAGTTCCTTTGCTATGATTCAAAATAGGAATGCGGAAGGGGTGTCTGGAGGGGTGTAGGAGAGGGGGTGGGGGGGGAGGGTAAGACCAATGAGGGAAGAAGAACGACAAGAACAAAACGCTGACAAATGATGCTAATGAATCTTTCCTTCTTCGCCCGGTTTCGCTTCCTGCAGGTTGTACTCTCGGCTTGCTCCTCGTACTTCCAAACGCTGTTTCTAGACCATCCGGCCCGGCACCCGATCGTCATACTGAAGGACGTCCGTTTTGCCGAGCTGCGCACGCTGATTGAATTCATGTACAAGGGCGAGGTAAATGTCGAATACTGTCAGCTTTCGGCACTGCTAAAGACAGCGAAATCGCTCAAGGTAAGTCCCAAGCGTTGGTTGAGGTGGCGAGTGAGGTTGCTCTGTTTTGTTTCCTTTTGAATGTTTGTTGCTTACCACCTTTATTGCATTATTGGGTTTTGTTCTCATCATTCCTCCTCTCCTCTCCCCCAACTCAGGTCAAAGGTTTGACGGAGATGACAAATCAGAGCAGTCCGCTGACGGAGCCGAAACTAGAACCCGAGCGACTCAGACCCCACAGCAGCCATGGTGCCGGAGGTGGTGGTGGCGGCGCTGGAGGAGGAGGAGCAGGCGGAGGCATTGGTGGAGGTGGCGGAGGTGGAGGTGTCGGGGGTAGCAACAGTAGCAGTGGGGGAGGCGGTGCGCTCGCCGCCACGGAGGCCATTCTTCCAACGAACCTCTCGACGACGTTCCCAACGGGTGGGGGGACGCTTGTAAGCAGTGGCGGTAGCTCGTACATCACCACCACCTCACCCATCTCAACCACGACCGGTGGCGGCGCATCAACGACCACCGGCACCAGTGTGAGCACGAGCGTTGCCGGGTCTGGCCCGGCCAGCGAGCCGGATGGTGGAGACAGACGGTCCGCGGTATCGCCATCCCATCAGCAACACCACCATCCGCTGGCCGAGCTGCAGCAGCAGCAGCAGCAACATCACCAACACCCGCATCACCATCACTACCCGCACCACCACCACCACCACCAACAGCAGCAGCAGCAGCAGCAGCAACGTATGAGTTCCTCCGGGTTTGCCAGTGCAGGTGCTGCCACCTCAGTAAGCTCGCATAGTAGTAGCAGTACTGCTACCACCACCAGCAACACCACAACTACAACCACGAGCACCAGCAGTAGCAGTGGTGTGACGGATCTATCCACCACGCTCGGCAAACATCGATTCCTAGAGGAGAGCAGCAGCACGGACGGTGCTACGTTTGGGACCGGGGCACGCCTCACTGCGAGTCGCCCGAAGCTGTCGCCAACGTCCGAGGCGGTCGCGTCGATTGCCGGCACCACCACCACCACCACGCCACTGTCACTCACCCGGAAGCATCGCGACACCGTCGGTGCGATTATCTCAGCCGCCACAGCCTTATCCTCATCGGCCACCGTATCTTCCACGGCGTTGCACGGTGGCAAAGCGTCGAGTTCCTCCTTCACGTCGGTGGCGGCACTAGCGGCGGGTACGGCGACGGAAGCAACCACAGCCACTTCTTCTACCGCTGCTACGACGACGACGACGACTACTACCGGGACGCTTCTCAGCACGTCGGTCATACAGCGACCGACGTCCGGCGACGGTGACGATGGCGGTGGTGGTGGCATTCTACCATCTCAGCTGGCCGCATCCGCCGTCAGCAGTGACGACACCAGCACGCCCCGGCATGAACACGACCACGACCACGACCACGATCACGACGAGGACGATGACGGCGGGCACCAGGAGCAACATCATCCGCAGCACGGTGGACAGGACGGGCGTGACACACCACCAGCGGCCAGTGCCACCGCGACCACGCTTGTGGTGGCCGTCTGTGACGATACGGCTGCGGCAGCAGCGGTGTCAACGCACCATCTGCCAGCAACAAGCGGCGCTAGCAGCGAAAAAGGTGGCCATCACCACCAGCAGCCGCCGGCACGGACAGGTTCGCCACCGTCGGGCAGCGGTGGTGATACGGACGAGTGTAGCGAGCGGCGACGGTACGAAGGTGACGACGAACCGGACGAAATCCACGTGACGACAGCCGCTTGCTCCTCTACCTCGATCGCAGGCCAGCCCGACCAACCGCCCAGCAGCAGCAGCAGCAGTACGCCCGGTGTAACAGCGGCGGCAAAGCACGAGTGTAGCTTCGCAACGGTTGCCTCACTGATTGCGGACAGCAGTGCGTGCGGCGGTGCAATCGATGCCAGCCCGACACGGCGCCGCAGTATGTCGCACAGCCCGATCGGCAGCGAACCGGAGGAGCTACGGCGCCCGGTCAGCACCATCAGTAGCAGCGCTTTGCTGCCGATGGCGACCGATCTCCGCACGGACGACCATCATCATCATCATCATCCTCACCATCACCATTCGCTGCTGCTGCGTGACGTCACGATGGCGCCCGACTACGACGATGACGACGAAGACGAGGAGAGTGATGATGTCGATGACGGTGCGGCAGAGATGCTGCTAGCGGCTGCCACCGTTGCGCAGGTATGTGTGCAGGTTGGAGGGGGGAGGAGGGGAAGGGGTCGACGACTTCACTTGATACTTACTGCCAATTGTTCTTTACCTTTCGCTCATACTGTTCCTTCGTAGCATGTTCGTGAGGCTCGTGAAGAGGGGGTGGATATTGCTGGTAGCGTGGAGATTGCTGGCCGACGTCGTCGCGCGTTAGCGGTGAATGAGGAGGACGACGAGGCTGAGGACCACCGGCTGGCATCGGCGAGAACGGACGCGAATGAGGATGTGGTCCCAGAGGACGTAGAGGACGATGACGATGACGATGAGGACGATGACGATGAGGACGATGACGGTGGTGGTCCGCACGATCTGCACATCGGCAGTGCGGGCAGCACCGGCAGTACCGGGAGCGGCGGTGGTGCGACCAGCCTGCTCAGTCACAGCCGACACCATCAGCATCTGTTGCATCTATCCTCGCATCCGCACCATCACCAGCAGCAGCTGCTGCAGCAACATCAGCAGCAGCTCGTTACGGCGGAACTGCTGCGTTCGGCCGAACAGCAACACCGACAGCGACAGCAGCGCCGCCGTCGCTCGTCGGAAGACGGCGGCGGCACGGCCCGCCAATCCAACAACAGCAGTGTAACGAACAACAACAACAACAACAACAACAACAATAGCAGCAGCTTCAACAACAACTCGGACGACGAATATCAACCGCCGATGAAGATTAAGAACGAAGTTGGTACGTATTTTTGTTTTTGCTAAGCATATTGTGTGCTGTGTCGTCGTCTGCCACGTTGTTTCTAATAACGCTCTCTCTCTCTCTCTCTCTCTGTGTCTCTCTCTACTTCCGGTTTGCAGACTTTTCGGCGTTCTCCGGTCTGAACATGACGATCAATGCGGCGAGTGCGAATGTGAACCTGTCCGCAGCGCTCAATTCATCGTCTGCCGCCGGTGCAGGACCGGGCTCAATACTGCTCGCCACCGATCTGCGGCCAGCATCGCGCGGTGGTGTCACCGTGTCCGGTGCGGAGGCCTCATCCATCGCCGCCGTTGCTGCTGCTGCGAGCGGGAGCAAGAACGGTGAGCAGCAGCATCGCGAGCGCGGCTCGCCACAGCATCATCTGCAGCATCACCATCAACGGGCGGCTGCTGCGACGGCGGCCGCATTGGCCGTGTTTAATGCGAGCGGTCTGTCCAGCCCGCTGTCCGAACCGATCGCAGGACCTTCCGGCATCATGGGACCGGTCCAGCAAGTGCCTCTGGTAAGTCCTGCACGCTTCCCTGTAGCCCGTCCACTGTGTGCAGGGAGCGCCTAAAGCAGTGCAGTTTTGTAAGCGAAGCGCCTAAAAGTATGCATTTCGCGGTACAAAAACACTTGTTGGTGCTCCCTTACATATAGCCCCGAACCTTTATTGTGATTCATACGGTTCTTCACTCTTGTATTAATCAATGGTGTTTCCCTTTTGTTTCTTCCCTTCCCTGCACCATAGTCGCTAAAGAAGGAGATCGACTGGGGGGATGACAAGTCGTCGGGCGAAAGTTCGCTGGACTTCCGCCACGCGCATGACTCGGTAAGTGGCTGCAACTCACTGCAAAACAGCAAACCAAAAAAAAAAAAGAAAACAACACATTTCTTTCCTTCGTTCGTGTCTCTTTGTTTACTTTGGTTCATTTTATACATTCGTACAATCGCTGTGTCCGATCGCGCGCTCGGTCCCCTTTCCGCTTCCCCCTGAAAGTGGAGCTGCGCTTTCGCACAACGATCTTTGCTCTATATAGTGTGTGCTTAGCTGTGTTTTGTGTTTTTCGTTCATATTTTTACGTGTATATGCGTGTGCTGTATTACTCTTGTTGTGTATTTTGATTTCAACTTCTTTGGATGTGGAGATGGAGCACCACCACCATGGAGTGTTTGTGTCGCCCGCGAGCTGCTGCGTATACGTCGGTATATGCACATGTACGGCCTTTAGATGGGTGTGTGTGTGCGTGTGGATTCTGCATCCTAACACAAACATACACGCACGCTCATCCACGCTCCTTCGGACGCTTTAATGTCGAAAGGAGATGATGGAGAAGGAGAAGTGGAAGGGGGGGAGGGGGAGATGGGAGAGGGGAAGGACGGAAATTAGGACAGGATGGGAGCGTTGATCAGCAGCATCTCTCTTCTGCACATATAGCCTATCTTCCTATATGTGTTAATCTTGGCTAATAGTTGCCATTTTACCAATTACATACTTTCTATACATCTTAGTGTGTGCGTGTGTGTGTTTTTCGTGTATGTTTCTATTTACTATATTGCTGTATCACTTTTAAAAAATACCATGTGCCGGCAGTGTCTTGCTGTTTGTTGCGCTGAATGTCATTGTTTATGTGTGTGTATTGTTTTTTGTCTGTGTGTATGTGTGTGTGTGTGTGTGTATCTTTCTTTTTCTCTGTTCGTATTGTGTCGCCGTTAAGAGTTTTCCATTTATGTCGATCGCATCACGATCATTTCGCTGGTGTTGCGGTCCGTTGATACAGAGGGCCGCCATTTTGTGGACGCTCACTCACACAGAGTACAATCGCGAATACAAGCTTTCCGAGCTTTCGCAACTTGAACTGAATTTCTATCTTCTTTCAAACTGTAAAACACACTATATTTATCCAATGTTTGATGTATTATCAGCCTCCTGAACTTCACATTTATATAACCCAATTATTTCCGTATGTAATTATTCATTTACAAGAAACATTACATACACTACACTAATAAATGTCTCGTTGTGTGTGTGTTTGTGTCTGTTGTGCATGTTGTTGTTGACGGTCGAGTATCGTGAGCCGCTGCAGGAAAGCGAATCGAACATAACGATACGCAACAACAGCAGGCCAGCCAACTTTCTGTTTATAAAAAAATGCTCTCATTCAATCCTTGTACGATGCAGAACGCAAACACGAATAAACCAGTTTAAACAGTCTACACAATCTCTCACACATACATAAGTGAATATATTCAATGCTAAGCAAAGTGCAAAACACTCAGCAAGGCACTCACTGTTTATTGTTATTCTTGGTGACAGCTGTCATAATGACAGTTCACATTACGAATAGTATTAAGCAGTGCGATTACAGACGTTATCGAAATTGCGATATTGATATTGGCGAGTGATATTGGCTAAAAAACACATACACACACACATACCTACCCTGCTCTACCTTATCCACTCTCCTTAATGGTTCTCACAACTTTCGCATACACATTCAATTTTTTTTTATAATCCGTTTTTGTACTTGAAAATCTCTCTCAATGTGGTTGTTGTTTCTCGATGTTTATACATTTAAATTTTGCTTCCTAAAAGAGAAATCGATGGCAGCATTCCAAAATTGTATTATATTTATTAGTTTGAACGTATTGTTTTCAAATATATTGTTTGCTTTGTTTTGTTTTGTCAACTAATCAATCACTTGCATGACTTCCGTTGTTTTCTCCTTTACCATTCCAATATGCTTTCAAAATGATAATTTTCACTCCACTCGCAATCTGTACACTAATAAGAGTCATCGTTCATCTTCTCATCACTCGGACAGTGCTGTGGCGTGTAACGTTCGGTGTATCAAACCATTCGTCGCCGTCCGGAGACATTCATTTCGTTGGTCCTTGAAAAATTCCATTTCGTCTGAAAGCTCTTTTGTGTGTAGTGTTCACCTCAATTTAACTCGTTCTGCCTCTGCTCCCGGTTCCGTCAGTGTCACTCGCATTAAACTGCCCACTAGTTGTTTCTCTTTCTCTCTCTCTCTCTCTCTCTCTCTCTCTCTCTCTCTCTCTCTCTTTCTGGGTTTCGCTTTCCCTCTATCTCTCTCTGTCTCGCTTTTTTTCTCGAAACGTTTCCATTTAATATCGACATTTTTAAAACTGCGCGTTACAACTCCATCGCACACGCATATCTATTGATTTTGTGACCGATGGTTGAAACGAAAAATATTTCAAAACGTCGCTACGCTACCTTCTCTCTCTTTTTCTCTCTCTCTCTCCCTCCCCCTCCCTCCCTTCCACTCGGTTCCCTTTTCCTGAAAATCCTTTTTGTGTCTCAATAGGAAAAAAGATTGACGTATCCGATGATAGGAATAGTGCCATTTTACGTTCGGTGTATTTGGTAAAAAGCGGCGATGAATTGTGGTGAACAAGAAAGCTCATTCTTTTCCTGCTGCCAATGTACATTTCCATCAGTTTCCACCTCGCGCAGCAACACCCAACCACCCTCCACCCGTAACCATCAATCCGCACTGCTAGGTACACGTGAGGAAGTCGGTCCATTTTCGGGACGGTTTTGTATCCGTCCGTCAAACCGGTTGTGTCAATCCACCAACCGTCAACCAGTTGACGTGCGTACGTTTCCTGTGTGTGTGTGTGTCTCGATGAAGCCAGTTTTAATGCGTTTGTTCGTATGTTGCATACATTCAAGCGGGCAGTGCCAGATTACAGCCATTTCTACTTGCAATGCGGGAAGGATGGGAAATTAAATAATAATAAGCAAACATGGTGACGTTTTCCAACGACTTTACTTTCGGACGAAGTGGTCTATTCGGTGTCTGTCTGATAGGCTATTATCGGGATTAAAAAAAAACGTGCAAAATCGTCATTTGTGCACATTTTGACGGGCGGCAACAACAGGCACATTGATTCTTTCGTATTTCGCTTTATGTTTTGGTTTTCATTACATTCATAAATGCATTTCAATGCTGGTGAGAATATATTGTCGAAATTCGTTTTTTTAAACCACTTCTGGTAGTAGTGATTGGTAGTAGTTGAGCAAAATCCATATCTCAATCTTTATTAGCATCGTTACACACTGGAAGCAGGATGGGGGTATTCACCATCCATACAACAGCATACAATGGAGATTGAATTGAACCAATAAACTCCTCCTCCTCCTCCTCCTCCTCTACCTACCCCTTCACTTTCTACCACCCGCACTCGCTCTAGCTCTTCCCAGAGCTTTGTTCTTCTTCGTCTGCTAGAACAAGTAAGATCCTCTTTTGTAATCTCGTATCCAATTGGCGTCCAATGAAAAGAAGAAAGAAAAAGCAATCCAGAGAAGCGTGTAGTCCATCTGTAGTGTGCAGCTGCCCATCAGGATGCAGTACACTTTGTCCCACGTTCGCTGTAATTGGAATGTGTAGAGGGAAAAAAATGTTTTGCCAGGATTACTACTCTGCTCCCAGCAGGGGAAGCTTCTTAATAATGCTTTTCCTTGCTGTGGAAGGCTTGCCTTGCGACAAGCACTGGATGGAACTTTCGTTTCAAAGACAGTTGAACATCGCACCCGTTGTCAGTGCTGAATTGAGCCTTTGTCGTTTTTCGATCAGCATTCACTACTAATAGACATTACAAATGCGAACGACAGCTGCTAGCATGTTACCCGAGTTCATCTTTTGCGCACCCCACCAGGCACATTTGAATGGACTGCTGTGATAGGGAATCAATTTAAAAAAATCTAGCATGTTTTATTAAATAGTTTTCATTGCAATAAAACTAAGCTATGACGTGCAGTGGTCTGAAATAGTGATGTGCATACCGAGTACAGCTGAATAAGTGTGTTAAAGCTTGTTAATCAGCAAGTTTTTATAACTCATTTGCGACGGAACTCACGCAAAGAGATTCAGTTCGCCTATGAGTGACTAACTGACCATTGAATCACGCTCAGTGAGTGAGATACAGCACCCACGAGCGAGTTTTTGCTACTCGCCACAAACAGTTGCAGCTCTTTAAAGAATAATTTTGAGAGTTAACTCACTCATGTTGAGTCTGTTTGTTTTAAGTGAGCTGTAACTTCCCATCACAAGTTTGAAAGCTCACGCAGAGCGACGTGCACCACAAAAAAAAAGAAATAAATCAATACAACGCAAACTATTCGATTGTAACAGTTTCTATGCAAGTTCGTCGCATGTTTAAGCAGCGATACGCGCTTGTTTGACGAGTGCAGCAGGTGGAGAAATGTATATCCGCACCATCGCTGTACGCACTCTAGTCCTTTTCAAATGCAGCTTCACCGCACTCTCGTGTTCCGTGTGTGGTGGAAATTCATAGGTAGACAATAGAGACAATCACGCAACCCGAACGAATAGGATAGTCGCCCGTTGTCCGAATCGGTTCCATGTATTATTCATCATTTAATTAGTTTTACAAAAGTTTTCCATTTGGTTCGTGCCCATTTCCCGTGTCGGCTGGGGGCAACGGGACAATGCAACGCCGGGAAAGCGATGGAACGGTGGCAAATCTTTAAATATTTTAACCCCCGTTGCGTTTGTCTGTGTGTGTATGGGTGTGTGTGTGCTTTGGATGCACTTTGCGTACGTGTGTATCATACCTACAGTTACGGTTCTCCCATCTCAGTCGTGCACCGTAGCTTTCTCTCTCTCTCTCTCTCTCTCTCTCTCTCTCTCTCTCTCTCTTTCTCTCTCTCCCTCTCCCTCTCTCTGTCTCTACACCTTAACGTGGTGTACTAAATTGGTGACGTGATTTTTAGATTTAGAGAGCGCCATGTTTTCCATCACTGATTACATCGCTTCGGTACAAGGCCTACAACTATCAACGTCCATTCGTCGTCCTTTACCATGCCCCAGAGACACGATTGTAAAAATAATGCATAAAAAGCAAACGTATACAGACATTGATGTAGCACTAAAGCAGCGCATGCAAAAAATAACTCACGTGTATTTTTTTTTGAAATCAATGTACCTTTCAATGTGTATTATTTCTCGTGAAAACATTAGAGATTCTAAACGTTAAAATAATTTTGCTTAAAAGTAACAAATCATCATTAGGAGCAAGTGAATGCACATCGCCCCTTTAGAAGTTGTTTTTTAAAATATCCGCCTAAATGTATGCAATCGTGATTCACATCTTTTTTGCCGGATGGGCCTGCACTGTTTCGCTAGACTGAAGATGTTTTCGGGCAACTTTGTTGCACGGCTTGGTAAACTTCACACTCACCCACAAATGTGTTGTAATGTCTGGCATGTAAGCGTGAGTGCGTGCGTGTGTGTGTGTGTGTGTTTGTTTTTTTTTTGTCATTTCCTTTCAATTTACCTGCCTTATCACTTTGTCTGCCTCTGGGCCACCCTTAATGCCCTGACGTGTGACGCACACGCGACAATGACATTAGCGGTACGACCTTACCTGCACACATTCAGGTGGAAAACCCACAACACGCCAACCAACAACCAACCACACAATGTAGGGGCGCGCGCGCTGTCGGAGGGAAACATGAAGGGAACGTGTGTATCCGTACAGAACCTACCCTAAGCGAAAATGGCATGCACCCCTGCCTAATATGCGACCGAGAATATGCTAGCAGCACACGCACACACCCGAAATGCCGCCGTCCCATGTATGTCTAGATGCCTAGAGTTCGTACATCTGGCATTACGGAACGATTACGGCCGAGCGTGTGGCGTGTGCACACCGCACAATTGCACGAAATAAGAGTATGCTTGGTGGTGGTGGAGTTGGGAGAGGGGAGGAAGGGTAGGGCGAGAGCACAAGCCATGGTTGTGTCAATCGATATATCGCGTATTCGCAAAACAGTTGTGTCCCTCTTTGTTTTTTTTTGTACGTAAACCAAATTCATTGGTTGATTGCATATATTTTGCTGGACAAATAGTTCACTGGTCTCAATATTAGTGAATCTTTTTATTTCGATTAGAATATTTGAAATATTTCATGAAAAAAATGTACCGGTTTTTTTAACAACACACACACGCTCGAGATGAAAATATTTCTCGCTATCTCCCACTCTCTTTATCGCTCCCTCACGCACGTACGTGTGCAGACGTTTTGGTTGGTTACCGGCACGCAGAGTAAAACATAATCGATAGTGCATTGCATTCGGCCGACATGTTCTTGTCGCTTCTAAAAAGGATAATGTCAGCTCCATTCTGCTGCTTCCCTTCTTTGCATACAGCGTTTTGTGTATATTTCGGTCGTCTCGTTGCTGTATCGATTTCGAGTGCAATTCTCCCACGCGTCTGTTGCCCTATATAATGGACAACCCCCCTCTCTTCCTTACATATTCACACTATCCCCTTCCCGTCCCCCCCCCAATCACACACACACATATCAAAACGACCACCATACGGTAGACTGTTCTAGTGCTCTCTGCAGCACGTCATATTGGCGACAAACGTCGTTCTGCTCTCTCCGTGCCGAGTTTCGATTATTACAATTTCTAGTTCTATTTGCTTTTGGGGGCACACACACACACACACACCGTACGCCATCCTTTCTTCCTTTCTCTTCCCTTCACTTCTTTCCCCTTTGCTCCATCCCTCCATTCCGGCGACAGGGTTTGGCAGTTTTGTTTGTCTCTCGTTGCTTTTTCGGGATGATTTCATTTTCTCGATTGTCGACGGCGGGTCGGTGTTGGGCGTTGGAGTGTGAAGCCAGAAAAGGGAGAAACGAAAGGGGCGTGAAGGGTGTGGCGAGGGGCGAAACAAACAATTCTTTAATCGGCTTCTTTCACCTGGTTTCTCATGCTTTTTGCTTCACCTGGCA
>STHB01014420.1:0-13066 GCA_018908115.1 Anopheles rivulorum
AAGAAGAGTTTTCCAGGTTCCATATTTTTGAACCTATTACGTAAATTTAATAAATATATATTGGAATTGTCTGCGATTGAATCATTCAAATGTGCAGCGATAAAGAAATTCGATTTGTGATGAATTCAATTTCCTATGGAATTAGGTATGATGGATCGGTTTTTCAGTAGAACAATTATCATCAAGCACGAAATTTAGTGATGCGTCCACTGGTGTTATAGCTACAATTGATTTGTGGTAAATGTCCTAAGAATGTTGGAATCCATTTTTGGACTAATTTTTTTTCACTTCTTCCAAGCTTCTATTTGAATCGCGCCAACAAACATGCCAAGCAGACGGACGGTTTTATCGTTCTAACCATGAGTTATTGCAGAATCACTGCAGTTGAGTTAAACAATATTTGTATCCGACGAGCATGTGAAGCAGACATAAAAAAAAACTGTTTGCTCCAAAAACCCTTTCTTCTGTAGTGGCGTAGGTCTGCAGCATACTGGCAACTGCTTTCGGATTTGCTCTATGCTTAGCGTGTGTCAGTTCGTGTTGGCAGAAATTCCCATGCGACGAAACGTCTTAAAGCATGCAATTGCTTTCACTGCCATGGGCTACGGGGATGAAGAAAGCAACGTGGTACATAATTTATAAAGAATGCTATAAAAAATTGTGTATTTTCGATGTCTAGGCTAACCAGTAAAAGTTGCCTGCAAAATCTTCTTCCTTAATGCATTGAAAAATGGTTGATAAAAGGAAGGGTCAAAAGGCGAGATTGTATCGTAAAGAAATTTTACGACTTTTTCTGCAGAGAATACGATTTTAACTTTAATGTCTTTTGCTGTGGTTGACGGCCGAGAACGCTTTCATTTTCGTGTGCTGGAGAGACAAATGATCAAGTGGTATGCACACAACGGTTTTCTGTTGAATGCAAATGCAATTGAAATCTCCTCTGTTTCACAGAACCTCCTGTTCTATAAAAAAAAATCACTTACCGAAGCTGTAGCTATCGTCGCTTTCGGAGAATTAAAAACAACGGCAAAAAAACGGACAGAGCAGACTTAACATGCATTTTCCTGCATCGGACTGTTTGCTCTTCTTATTACCATTCATGGTAGATGATGGAGTATACAATACTCCGGTCGGCTTGGCTTTGCAATGCGTTTCTAGAATATTGACCTGAATGCTCACTGGCAAACACAAACTCTTGCCATAACTAAGATCCCGGTCGTATCGGTCATAAAAAATACGAATAATCAACAATCCCTGTAAACTCTGTGCCAAGATCTACTTTAGTAGCCACCAGGCATACCAGTTATGTCGTAGCTATTTGCCAAAATATGTTATCATTATTTAAAAATGAACCTTTTTTCTGCGGCACATCTTGTTATAAGGGGCTTACACAGCAGTTTCCTAGATATTGGGAAACATTACTTTCGGGTATGTGGTGTTGCGTTGGGTGATAAATCCAGAACGATCAAATGGTCAGCAAACTCTTTTAGTTTGCTTAGTTTTTTTCACAACATTCAGAATAGAGCAAATTGGACATTCAAAACATTTCTCACAATACGAAAAATAAAGATACAACTATTAAATGCATATTAGTTGCAAGACGGTTTACGGACGCAATTTAAACGAACCAGTCCGGATAATGTTGATAAGATTTTTGCTGGTGTGCTAAGTTATATTCTTTAAATCAATATTATTGAAATACTTTTCATATTATACTGCAGTCCAACGTGCTAACGGATTGAATGACACATAATTTATTGCTTTAATGTTCATACTACTCATTTAAGCTCTATATACGTACTATTATGCAAAATGCATAGTTTAAAGTTTTGTGATGGGCTGTTTCAGTACACTTTTGACCACGAATTGAGGGTCAAAGTCTATGTACTAACAAAGTGTGGTAAATAACGGGTGGTAATCATTTTGAATGCTATATGTATGCTTGGAAGAGTTATTCATTGTTCCACTACAAACTTGCAATTTTTTTAAAGCAGTTATATGTCTATGCGGTAAAGGTGTTACTTTCTGGATTTTACTTCTTGATTTACAGACTATGTTACTTCATTCACAACGCCCAAGAACTTGTATTTAACAATACATTCCGCAAGAACAAACTAGTATTAAAAAAGAGTTCATTAATTGAAACGTGAAAGTAAGTGAAACGTCAAACGAAATAAAACGAAATAAAAAAATGTGTTTTATTTTCTGATCGAACCATTTTACAATTAAAGCCAAAATTTGATTTGTTTGTAGTAATACATTTAGCAGCTAAATGCAAACCAAAAAGGAGAGCAATAAAGATAACGCAGGTTATGAATCCTTGTATATAATTTGGGTTTTTCATTTATTAATTTCATTAATAGGCTTAATTTGTACAACTAGCGATCGCATATTTTTCAAATACTCTCAAACGCTGTTTCTCTTGTTCAACAGATTTTTCATGAACACTATCACTTTGAGCATAGTCGACTGCACAAACGTTCATTTAATCCCTCCAAACCTCACCAGCAACGGTTGGAATCGGACCGGAGAGTCCGTTGGGCGAAACAACAAAGAGCTAAATCCCGTCAGAAGCGCGATTTCCGACCGTTGACGAAATCGTATCAGCTGCAAATTCAATTAAATGATCCGAAATGGCCTGAAATGTGGTACTTGGTGAGTATTTATCATACAGTACAAGATTCAAGATCGTGCGTCCAGTAATAAATGTGTTTAATTGTTTCTTACAGAACCGTGGTAATGGGCTAGACATGAACGTTATCCCTGCTTGGAAAGAAGGTGTAACGGGGAAGGGTGTCGTGGTAACGATTTTGGACGATGGGCTGGAATCGGATCATCCGGATTTGGAGCATAACTATGTGAGCAAAATCTATGATTTTTTAATTGACGTAGAACGGCCAGACCGTATATCTTAATGCAAACTGAACATTAAATAATACGTTACATAATGATTCAGTTCTAGTAAGGCATCACTTCCTTTTCATTGCCGTCCTCAGTAGAAGAAAGTTCAAAATTATTGTTAATGTTCCCTGGAAAAACCAAAATGTCTATGTAATATCTAAACAGATGTAAAACAGGAAAACCGCCAATTGACAACTAAACCATTATACCATAAGTGTAAGTCATAATCATATCCGGCGCAAAAGAATAAACGGGGTGTAAAAATTCCCACCTGTCACCGGTGATAGGAAAAGTTTGACTAGAGGCACTGCAGGGTTAATTTGAACTGCCCTTATAAATTTGAGTTTTTTGTGCGCAGTTCAAACACTCCAACTGAAACATCCTTTGAGTTACCATCGGTGTGATGAGTTTTCGTGCTTACGTGTTTCACTTGTTCCGGTTTCACCTCCAGAGAGTGCAAATATTTTTTTCCATACACACATTCACAATGGTGCTGGCGTTAGTCCGTGGTGGCCTGGTTGTACATTCATGCTTTGGTAGGTCAAAAGAATGGTTTTACATTTCCACCACCCTTTCGATGGTGGGAGCTCTCGTTGCCGAAACGATGTGAGCTGTCGTGAGCAGAATTTTTAATTGCACTCACCCATTCCCTATATCCCTTGGTCAAAGGTATACTTTGAAACCTTTTTTCAGTCCAAATGCTCTTGTTTGAATAACGTGAATCGGAGTGTACAGGTCTTCTAGTACCGAAGGGAAGTGATGCAGTGCATTATGCGTTTACGTGTGCATGAATTCTGATCTGAACCTTAAACACATATTTTTGTCGTCGAACATATTTTTTCTTAGCTATGTTAAGCAATCTAAGCAAAAAAAAAATCAATTTTCACGGTGAGTCTCGATTACAATGACATTACATGAAAGTAATCTAGCTAGTAACTATATTTTTTACTAATAGCCCAGGTTAGTCAGGGTAAAGCTTATTCTTCATTATAACAAGCAAGAAAAGGTTGATGAACCTACTTTCTTCGGGATAAAGCTTGAAATTGCTTTTCTTTATTTCAACTATTCACCCCTTAGTACATCATGTTTGCTGGGTTGGTCGATAAGTACATGCCAGCACTTTCAGCATGATCTTAATTTACCATGATTGATTTTAGTGCTTCTATAAAAAAATTGATAGTTCAGAAGTTTGTATAGTTACTTAACAAAATAAAACATGCATACGTTTAATTAAAAATAACTAAATTGTTGCATCATAATTACCTGATTTTATCCCGCTTCTCGTTTTACATTTAGGATCCATACGCGTCCTACGATGTAAATAGTTCAGACAATGATCCAATGCCACACTACGATCTAACCGACTCAAATCGTCATGGGACGCGGTGTGCTGGTGAAGTAGCGGCCACGGCGAACAATTCAAAGTGTGCGGTTGGCATTGCGTACGGAGCCAAAGTCGGTGGAGTACGAATGTTGGACGGAGACGTGACCGATATTGTAGAAGCACGCTCATTGGGTCATAATTCACAGCACATAGACATATACAGTGCATCGTGGGGCCCGGACGATGACGGAAAAACAGTGGATGGGCCGGGTGAGCTGGCAACACGCGCCTTTATTGAGGGTGTTCGAAACGGACGTGGTGGTAAAGGCTCAATATTTATCTGGGCTTCCGGTAACGGTGGTCGCGAGCACGACAACTGTAACTGTGACGGCTATACTAACTCCATCTGGACGCTTTCGATATCGTCCACTTCACAGGAGGGTCAGGTGCCTTGGTAAGTACTTCGGCTTCACAAACCATATATCCTTTTACGTAAATAGTTAAAGTATTTAACGTTCCTTCAATTGTGATATTATGTTCTTGTCGCAGGTTCTCGGAAATGTGTAGTTCAACGCTAGCTACGACTTACAGCAGCGGAAACACCAACGAAAAACAAGTGATCACAACGGATCTTCATCACACCTGCACTTCTTCCCACACGGGCACTTCGGCATCGGCGCCTCTAGCCGCCGGTATCGCGGCACTGGTCCTAGAAGCGAACCGTAATCTAACCTGGCGTGATCTCCAACACATCGGTAAGTCAAACGGTATCCGTATTTCAAATCATGCCTTTGAAAATGTTGCTCCAATAGGTTAATTTGCATGGCATATCCAAAAGCACTCTCTAAATTGTTCTTTTTTACACCTAATACCCTTTTCATAGTCGTTCGAACGGCGAAACCGGCTAACCTAATCGATCCAAACTGGTCCGTAAACGGTGTCGGTCGAAGAGTGTCTCATTCATTCGGTTACGGTCTTATGGATGCAGCGGCCATGGTCCGTTTGGCACGCACGTGGAAAACCGTCCCGGAGCAGCAGGTCTGTGAAATCAACGCTCGACATCTGGACAAGTAAGTATCTCGCATAGACTAACATCTTTAAATGTTAGATAGAATTTAAATTCTATCCCAGTGGCCTATGCTGTTCCGGTGGCAGCCTTTTGAATCCTACCCAGGTGATTCGTATTCTACGATTTTGCTTACATATTCATTCAATGTTTTTGCAGACAAATACCTCCCCGCACCAAAGTTACTATGCAGTTAATTGTGGAGCACTGCATGGGCGTAAACTATTTGGAGCACGTACAGGCAAAAATAACACTAACTTCGCAACGACGTGGGGATATTAAAATCTTTCTGACATCGCCATCTGGAACTCGGGTCACGCTACTCACGCCTAGGTAAAGAAAGAATTCGTTCAATCATTTGCCAAATGAATATCACCTTTGCTGTACTGCAATTCATTTTCAACGGTCCAATTTGCTAAATTTTCTTTTCTTTTTCATTCTCCGTGAAATGCATATCTCGTTTGTCTGCGTATTGAAATCGTTAGATCCCACGATTTGTCGAGGTCCGGGTTTAATCAATGGCCGTTCATGTCGGTGCATACATGGGGTGAAGCACCCCACGGTACCTGGCAGCTGGAGATCCACAACGAAGGACGTTTGTTAGGTAAGTTTAATGGCTGTTGCGTCCTTCGAATCGCTATACCTCACAAGTGAGATCGATAAAGGACGTCCCAAAAATCTACTTTATGAAGAAATACCCTGTTTTTGTAACATTTGCTAAACAAACGATGGCAGTATGTGATAATTTTAAAAATACAACTTTTTTCGAATTTCGAATAAAATGGTGCTGTGCTCATCTGTGGCAAATTATTTTATATTCGGCATGGAGTTGCAACATATACGACTTGAGTAAGCAGTGGAAATGAAAAAAAAAATCCTTTCTAGTTTAAAATACTTAACCAATTTCAATGTTACTGATCTTGATGAGGTATTACATTATTTTAGTATTTTAGTAAAATTAATATCGATTCTTGTTGCAAATAACATATATCACTTACGGAACGTTAAAATATGTATCTATAATGATTAAAACTCTCCACACGCTGCTACATTCAACTGGATCCTTCTTGTTACTCAAACGCTTTGGATTAGGATATTCTGTTATACGAGGTTGGTCGCTGGTTCTTTACGGCACGAACATTCCTCCGGATCCGAACGATCCGCCGAATGTATCAAGATTATATTCAACACCTTCGCCTGCACTACCACCAATTCTACCTGCCGCTGGATTCAACAGTTTCACGGTCAGTGGAGGATCAAAGAATTACTATTCATCGGCGTCATCATCGTCCACATCATCCTCCGCATCCTCGCCTGGAATAGTAGGAATGTCGGCAGTGTCGTCTTCGTCGATGGTTGTAAAACCAAACCGCAAACAGCAACAGCTACAATATCAGACTCAGTACCATCAAACAGGTTCATCGGTATCTGGTCAATATGGAATAACTCCGCCCTATAGCCAAGGGACTGGTTCCAGCAGTATCAGCAACACTAATGGTAATAATAATCGTGGCAATAAAGGAAAGAACAACAAAAATAAGTCAAATAAGAGCTCTTCAAAAACCACAACTGTACGACCTTCGTTACCAGTAGTCAACCAACAAACCGCGGTAAACATGTACATCACCAACTATAGTGGAGGAAGTATAAACACTGGTGGACGAAAAAATTCCTCCTCGAAACAAAAGCCACCGCCACCACTGCAAACTATTAATTATGGCAAAGGGGACAAATACCACGCGGTGACCTCGAATATACAGGATAAGCAAATCGCTATCAAGGCCCCGAAACAAGTCAAACAAAATGGTTTTCAATTCCACTCAAAGTTGTCCTCTTCCGTCCAATCCGCTACGTTATTAGCCTCCTCAAACTCTGCGTCTGCAGGTTCGGTACGCAAGACCATAACCACCACCGCAACAACGGCTGCCGGTGGTAGTGGCACATCCACAACGTTAGCGTCGTCTTACTCGATCGCACAACAAAGTTCAACGATGGTTGGTGGGAGTGTATCATCTTCAAGTAGTATAGGTGCTTTAGGAGGTGCATCAACAGCTTCATCCAGCAGCACGAGTGTAACCGCAAACCCAACCTACATAGACCACTATCCGGTCGCAACCTCCATCAATGCACGCATTCCGAAGGTCTTCCAGCAGTACGACAAAATACAGCAATTTTATCCCGAGCTACAGCCCTATTCTTCCATTAGGGATGAACACGATCTGAACGTACCATCATTGTCCGAGGGATCGACAGGTCAAGTTCCACCACTTCCATCGCCAGCAGAGAAGCTTAATCCCGCGACTAGTTCAAGCACTAGTGCAAGAAACAATAACTTCCAAATCCAATCGTCTAGCAAAGGAGCGATGGTATCCACTTCCAAATTACCAATACCTCCTGGAATTATGCTTGCTTCAGGTGGCACTACGGTTCTTTCTGGTGGGGCTCCTTCCTTTGGTAAACCGTCGCGTGCCAAAATATTTTTCCCCGATTCAGACATCATTGATGCGATACCACGTAAAATTTCATCCAGTTTACAACCGATTCCGCCATCTTACGTATCTTCACCGTACTACAGTCGCACGCAAAGCTCGTTTATTTCGTCTTCCAATGACCAGAAACACGGAAAGGGTATTTATTTGATGATAATTGATCCAAATCATTAGTGTTCGTCACGTTTGTAATTCTTTTTATTTTTTGTTTATTTTTTGGACCATTCGGTTATAACAGAGCAGTGTGGCTTTTCGTTAGTTTTTTTATTGACCTAGTATCTCGGAATTAATTCGTTAATGTAGTATAAACTTTGTTATACATATGTTCAAAGCTATCAGATTTTTTCCTTTTTTATTCTTTTTATCGAAAATTTACGTATATTCGCAAGCAAAAAAGTATATTTCATAAAGTGTTTGCAATAAGCGTCGTGATGTGTGCGTCGTAAGCATATACGCTGGGACTGTTACCCAGTGGTGTTTGTTTTTGCAGTTCCGGTTTAACACGGTTAATCAAATTCCACCAGGTATTAAATTCCAAGCTGGACTGATTATCCTGTTACTGATAATTAAAGTTTAAGAAATTGACAAATAACTTAAATAAAAGTCAAAGAAAATCAAACATAGCAGGTTTTGACCTCCTAAGTTGTAATGTCTGCATAATATTAGATTTGTTTTTAATTGAAAACGTTGTAACGCTCCTGCAGTTAAAGCTGTATTCACTTAAAATATTTTCTTTTGTATCTACCTTAGCAACGGATTATAAAGAAGGTATGCATTGTGGATTACTATAACCATAAATACTACAGCATAAATCTCTTAAACCAAACAACTGTTCGCTATCAACCCTACCTCTACTATCGTTTATGCCAATGAGGACAACTAACGCTTGTCCAATAAATTGCACACTGAACAACGAAAACACATATGGCTTGACTATGATAACTCGTGCCGCTCTCAAGCAGAGCACTCCATCGTTCGTTGTTCTTGAAATTATACTTTAAAGATTTTCTCTCAAACTCTATGTTACATAAAGCCCGATATACACACACTTGACAAGCCCATGACAAAATTTTTGTCACCTTCATGTAATTCTCGTGCATACTGTTTTCCCATTGGACGTTATACCTCCGTTTCGGTACTTTAATGTACTGTTATTGACGAAAGCAATCATTGCTGTTATTTGTTTTTAGAGCAAAGATTTAACTTTTTTGTAATTAAAAAAAACTAATTATGATGTACTTAAAGGATACCTTTTAATCGCAATGCTATTGAGTGTTTGCGGAAAGAGTTTTTCATAAGGACAAATTTGGTTTTCTATATTTCTAAAAATTTGAAAACTTCCGATGACTGTTTCTAGTTTTCTAACACAAAAGAATTATTTGGTGTTTGTTTACACTATTATTGTTTTGTTTACTGATTTATGTCTATGCAAAACAAAAAATATCCGGAATTGTTTTATTATTTAGTTAGAATTTTATTGATATTATTTTTCAATCGCAATAATTTTATGGTTTTTATTCATAAAGAACGACTAGGCCGTATTGCTAAATAATTCCACATTGATAAAATTTGTTAAAACTGTTGTTGTTATTGAATTGTAAAGAAGAGAATGCTGGTAGAATTTAAAAATATGTAGGATGGATATTTTCAGTACTATTGGCTATTTTTCACCAATATGTATTGAATATTTTAATAACGCTGTTATATGTTTATGTTTTTTTTTATATTATGCTGTATTGATTTTCAATAATATAGATGTAGTTTAACGGTGTCTAATTAAGCTCATTTGGTACGTGTTTTTACTGTCAAATTAAATATTGTGTTTCATTTTTCATCATCCAATACAGCTCAAATCACTCAATGGGATCTTATTTTCTACGGCACGGAAACACCTGCACAACCGAATGATCCGGTTCAATTTGGTAAACCCGGCTATGATAGTAATTTTGGTGGTGAAATGGAACATAACGCTCTAGAATTTGATAGTGGCGTGACGAGCGATCAATGGAGAGATATGCAGCAGGTAGATGATCACTCCAGAATTGCAAAGTTAATTGTTAATATGCTATGATTATTCATATGCGTTCCATTGTATCTTCCAGATCGGCGAGGGCCACAGTGAGGTACAAAGAACCTCATCCAACGACGTGACGGCGATATCTTGCGCACGATTTGATGCCGCCAGCTGTATAGGTTTGTCCTTGCTTGTAATGTTCATATCACAGTTTTACTCCGACAGACAAGTAAGCTCAATCGGTACTAGGTAATCGTTGCTGTTGTTCGGCCATTCATCACAACAGCAAACGCAAATTACAGCATAAACATCATCATGCGGGGAAAAAACGCCAAAAAGATAAAATTTAACAGTAATCGAACAAAGCAGTAACCGTACAGCAAGGTGATATACAAAAGCATGATTTTATTGCAGAGCCAACCCATACCTAAGCATTGTAAAGAGCCGTGTACGCCACGATGCGATTATTTGCATTAGGCTAACAAACTTGAAAACGAGTGGAAATAGCTGATCTATTTGAACTCAAGTCATCAGTAAGCATTCAAAACACCGGTCAGTAAGCAGGTGCGTTAATTTTGTTATTACAGTCAATAGATACTGATCTGCTGTAAAATAGACAAGCAATCGAGCCCATTGCAAGGTCACTGACGTTTCGGTGTTCCATTTAATCAAAGCCAAAGTTTTGCTTTGTTTTTCATCCTTAAGTTATAGTTCAAGTGTGGTCTATCCATATTGAATTCTACGCTAAATACAAACTTACCCTGTTTTATCCTTTAGCGAGAAAGGCACCCGTTCCATACTCTTTGAAATTGTTAGTAAATATGTAGTGTGTATAATAATGGCAAAAATCAAACGCGTGATGCTTCCAATATCAATATATTAATTAGTTGTACTTTAGTTTTAGCTTTCCATACGAATATATCTTACATCATGGGGTAGACAAACTATCTTTTATCAAAAGTCTGCGGTGTAACCGTTTGTTATATCCTGCTATCAAGCCACCGAAAAAAAAAATCTGCTTTTACAGTTAGTTTTTTATTCCTGTATATCACACCTTTGCAATTAAACTATGGTTCTATAGTAACATTCATATCTCAACTAGTTTTTTTATAAGTTTTATAGTATTCTTACCAGGCGCCTCCATTGTTAACTTCTTCGCAAAGTTGTTTTTTTTATTTACATGTCAAAACAATTTAATGCAATTAGGAGCACAACAGCAACAATTAACAGCTAAACGGTCTGGTCGGGAACATGTTAAATATAATTTTTTAAATTATATATTACGGTTTTACATGTTTTCTGTGTTGTGTTGCGAAAAATAATCATTGATATTTTTGCATATTAACTGTAACAATCATTATTTTCCATTCAAATACACAACGTACTTGCCTTAGAACACTGCATCGAGTATACACAGCGTATTGTCATACACGCCTCGTGTAAATAAAATGTTCATGAGTCTGTCAAACAAAATCCTCCGTTTTGTATCATACCTGTTGGTAATTTTCGCGGTCAATGCGACTATCTCCGCAGCCTTTTCTTCGTCCGTCTCAGCTGGGTCTGGCTGAGTGAATCCCATATGAAATATGCGCCCATCAGCCTCGATCTTTTCGATGACGTTGACGATAACGGTTACTACCATCATTGTGGACGGAACAAGTATCACCGTTTCCAGAAACTCCCTTAGTTCATCTGCTACGGCAATACGCCGCAGAGCTGCTTAATTGGAAAGAGCTTCGGTCTGAACCTGTTGCGCCTTGTAAATTTTGCATGGGCACAGAGGTGTTTTGAATGCGGTACACCTTATATATGGATATGATGTCCTCAATTGCCTGGGCGTTGCAGGTGGTACAGGTGCGCTCATAAACTAACGCCTTTACGAATTCAACTCCTCGAATTGACGTAGTTAATGGCACAGCTTTTTGCGTCGTCTTGACACCCACCGTGTCAAGGATCCTTCGTCCGAGTCAAATAGTTTGTATTTGACAGCCAGCCAGCAGCTTATGTCAAATTCCGCAAAATCTTAGTCTACTCGTCTTGCACGGTACTTATTTTGGGACTTCTAACTATCCGCCTTTCCTCGACGTAATTTTCTGCTCATCATCACTTCCATAGTCTGCGACGAACTAGTTGGTTCACTTTTGATGGTAGATTCCATCGTTAGAATTTTATTCTCGTCTTTTCAGACGAGATAACTACCTTGCATTTTCACACCGTTACCATGGCAACGACGTGTCCGTTGATACGCTACATGTATCACTATTTGAGATTTACATCATATTGTCAGCATCACACGGACATCATGAAATTGAATATGAGCCTTTTCAATTTCTGCAAAATAATCCAGTCAATTTTTAAAACTGGTTATATTGACGATATTGAAAATATATTTTTAGATTCTGACCTGAACACACCATGTTGGTTATTTCGTTCTTTCGATATTGCAACCGTTTAAACACGAAGGAATGTAGCTATATTAATGGGACAAAAACCGGGAACAGTATTATTGATAAACGGTGGAGTGAAACTCCGGCAGTATCCTTTTCCTAATTTAAACTCCATCGCACTTTCTCTACATTGCATCATATCTCGCTTTGTCTCCTATTCTATTCTTGTTCCGTTTATTCCCAATTGCAAAATATCCCCGCCAAGTTATGTGGTGCGGTATCTTCTTCGACTTCAGTACGATAGATGCAAAATTGGTACATCCAAACGACGGCATTATTATGCTTTACCCTAATCAATATGCAAACAGGGTCAACCAAGTCACGATCCCGGTTGTAGACTCCATGAGTAGCACTTGGATAAGCTTTTGCCAGCACGCTTGGTTAGCAACATAGTACTGATCCAGTTTGCTGAACTCAATTTGCATACCACGTTCTAGTTGAACACCCTAGTACGGCTAGTACGGAATACCATTCAAGGTCCTTTTTTTTGTTTCATCCAATTGCCTCAAAGTATTCCGCTTCTGGTTTCCTATATCTGTTCAGTCATCTGACATTCTTTTAGGATTTGTGATTCTTCTCCAATGCAAAAAGACGATACAGGTGTTTTTTAGTTTTTAGTTGGATATGTGAACAGCGTATTCCCAAGATATTAATTTGACTGGAACAAACAACTGCTGTTGTTTTACTTAAGTGTACAACACTGATCGAACCGCATCAAAATATAGTAATGCCGTCGCTTGATTCGTTTGATTCACCTATGATGGGACAATGTTGGGTGCTAACAGCTTGAGCGTGACCTATGCGAAATTTGTCAATAAAAATAAT
>STHB01014436.1:0-13066 GCA_018908115.1 Anopheles rivulorum
TGATATGTTAAACTAATCTATCTTGTGATTGCATCCATTGCATTGCAATAGTTCCGTTCGGTGTGTAACAATTATACGCCAACGTGGTGGCGAATCGAGTTGCGCTACTGTACATCTTGTATCTCCCTATACGCGCTATTACAAATCAAACTTTTTAACGCCCCTGTGAAACATTGATCTTGGTAGGTGTTGGCAGCGACGATCAATTTATTACACCTCCATAACAATGTGAGATATTCAACTTTCTTGAAGCAAGACATATAAATCATCGTTTTCCTTAGAATTGTTCGCCACCTTCGCTCGGGTAGTGTGAACATCATTGTGTATCACAGCGCTAAAGCATGTGTAACGACGCATCCATACCGTCCACATGGAGACGGTGCTTCATTTATTACCAAATGTGTTCCGGAATTTAACATATTTAGTATTTTATTTTAGAAAAAAAAACATCAAAAGATCAGTAGGTTTTGGAGATTGACCTTTTAATCACTGGTTCACACGCATGCTGGCGATCATAATTCCGATCATCTCTATAACGCCCGCGATTGCAATTTGATCAGTAATTGGTAAAAGATTGATTATAGCAACATTTGGAACGATCGGATACGGGTTGCCTAGCAACGGCAATCTTGGTGGGAACATCTTCTCAATGCGTCGTGCAGTGAATGAACTGGCAGAAGTGTAGAGTCACAGATCAACAGCGACCTACTTTCTGCACGGTTCAGCCGAATACGAATACGCCACGAACCACCACACGTCGGCGTGGGCATATGATTCTTTTTTTTTCGGCAAAGTTCCAACTTTTACTTTCATCGTATACCGGGGCAGCGTAAACGATTGGTTTCATCTTTCATTATTTTTTTTTTTTTGAAAAGAGATTCTTGGCCCAAGACAAAGCGCGTCTTTTTGACAGCTTTTATGGTAGTGGGAGAGAGTTCGATGCCTGATGCTTGGTAAGGTGTGGTTGGTAACCTCTTGAAAGGTTGCTTTAATTATTTATTATAGGTTGTGAAATGTTGCACGCCGATGGTGGAGCGAAAATTCGGCAATGGTTCAACATAAAACAGTGTTAACATGACACTAAAATTGAGCATAAAAATGCTGAACATTTCTATGATTTATAAACGAACGAAAACGACCTTCTAGTAGTTTAGTAAATAAAGGAAATTTTATGATTTATACCTGTATGCTGCGAATGAACTTTTCACGTTTGTTTCACACTTTATTTCCAAGCTGACAATTAAACATCATCACTTTATGTCACACGGTCGCGCATCCGGGTTCGTTTCTTCGCTACCGTTGTGATCTTTCGTACAGTCGATCGTAACTGAATATCTAGCGAGCTTCGATTAGCTCGTTTCGATTAAACGTTCTATCGATCTTTTTACAACCTGCTCAAACCACAATGTATCCATGTGCACACATGGTGTGTGTGGTGAAAATGCCGATCGGCTGAATGTGGTGCCTTTCCGAGTGACACACTGCACCGACGATATTGCACCATACACACAGGCAGTATTGTTGCGGTTTATCGCAATTGTATGACATAACTTTATCGCTTAAATGTTAAAGGTAATCATAGGCGAAGATGGTACCCATGCCGTATCGTGGTGCAGGCGTGAGTGTAGTTTTGTGTTCTTTTTTCTCTCTTTATCCCGCAGGGTCAACCAAATGGACATTTGAAGCTGGCTGACAGCTGGAGTGCAATCTACGCAATTTGTAGTAGCTAAATAAAGGCATATAGATGATCGTACTTAGTCGTGACAAAAATAGACAAAAATGGCCACACTTTCTCCAACCGACCCTGACCGCAATGTTTCGGTAGTTTATGCATTATTAACCGGGCGAGATCAAGTTCGAAACACGTGAGGACGTACACATTTGCATACGGGCGTTTTGTTCACACGGCAGAGGAAAAAAAAAGTGGTACATTGCAGACAAGGTTTCGTCTGACCGGGACTGAGATTTTGGGCGACATGGAACCGTTTTAAATCGGTGCGTCAATATTTCGTAACTCATGTTTGCATTTATGTGTTGACCTTCAAATAGTGGTGGTTTCGTTTATATTTTTTTGTTTCGCCGATCCTTGCGTGGCATTGGGTGTTGAATATTTCTAATAAATTTTTAAAACTGACGTGACGAATGTATTTCTCCACCGCCAGTGACATGTGGGCACGTTGCTGAATGAACACACCGGTCAGTTTGGGTGGTGGAACAAGCCCAACTGACCCTTTTCCTACCGGCCACCAACCGAAATTAATGAGTTTCTCATCGGATGCAAATGTCGAAGATCAGGTATGATAAAAGAAGAAGAGAATCGTCATGAAGCACCCTTAGGCCATAGACCTTCTCATGTGTATATCTTGTGTGATCTCTACCTTGCTTGACACAACTCGCACAGGTGCACGTTGGAACACGCGATCCCGTTGATGTGCACGGACCGCTGGATCATTAAGTAATCGATTCGGGCAAACGTTTTTGTTTCGTGACGCTGATGCCCCTCCTTTCGGGCGGGGAAGCTTCTTTACTGTGTCTATGTCAAGCACACCGCGTAAAGCGTAACCTTGACGAGGTCGTAAAGCGCTGATTGGGAAGGCGTGGAGAACATAAGAGGAGAGGATTTGTTTTTTTTTTTTATAATTTAATTATAAACTGGCAGATTTAATCCTAATTTGTTGCCTCAGTATGCGCAAGCATATTTTGGAAACACCTTATGCTAATGTGCATCTCCGCATTTGGATTCGAAGTCGACCTTGATCCTAATTTTGATGCGCCAGCCAGAATACCAAGAAATAGAGAGAGAGAGAAAGATAGAAAGCATATGTATGCACCAAACGATCGGCTTGTTTTTGCTTGCCCATAAATGATCACCAATTCTTGACGCAGTGCGCAAAACAAAAGTGGAAAGCGAAAGTGCAACCAACGCCGAGAGCTCAACGAACTGCTAACGGCAATTCTAATTCTTCATGACATTAGGAAACACCGTTCCGGGTCGTTTTTGCGTGACTCGTTCCATCGCACAAACAATAAAAAAATGGGTTAACATTTTCAATTATCAGGTAGTAATGGGAACGACCATTTCATAACATCCACCCCGACAGAGCGCCCGGGGCTTTGGTGACATTTTGGTTAGCGCCAGTAGGAAGGCACTCGATAGCGCGCGAAAAGGTGAATTGAAAGGAGTCGCTTTCAAATGCAACTCCATCCGAATATTGATTATGATGAAATAAACAGGAATCCGAATCGAAATAAGCAGAAGTAAAAGAACACATCGATTCTTTCCCTGGAACTGGAATTGGAAGTTGGTGCTTGTGCTCCGCCAACAACCAAACGAACTTAACCTAAATCGTTTTAACAAATTACCGGGCCGGGCATTCTGTCGTGTGGTCCGCTCGGTTTCGGTCCAATTGGAATCGATTGAACTTTTCAGCGCATCATTAATCAACACCAACACCGTTTATGGTTATTGGTGGTTAGCTGTAGAATGGGCCAGCGCAAACTGCAAACCCCCATTCCATAACCAAGCCTCGGTTAGAATGTCGCCTCGGTACATTTGTTTTTTTTTTTTTGGGGAGAGGGGACTGGACAAGGGAGGTTGAGGGCATCAGCCACCCGTGCCTCACGCTCTGTCCGAAATTGCGAACGAAACAGATAAAATTGCCACCTCCTAAGCCCCCCCTCGAAGAGTTCGCCGGAGAGTCTTCCAAAACGCCCACGAGATGCACCGGGCGTTTGGGTGAGGGTGCAGAAAAGCACCTTCTTGTTTATGTGTCTGTCCCTCCGTTTCGTCGATCACCCAAAAGCTACCCAAAAGGTGTGGTGCAAACATTTTGCACCATTACCGTTCGGTGCTACACTTGAGATGTGTTAAGTGATTTAAACTGATGAAGCTGAGTAATAGTAATAAGTGTTATTACTAGGATGGAAGGCACTGGTGGGGTGCAAACCGGTGGTTGGAAGCTATGTGAGACGCATCAGATACAAATTATAGCCTGCAAAGACTTCAATCAAGATCCGGTATGCTTTAGCGGTGGTCATAGATATTTGCACAAGCATCGGGATGGTGGTTGAATGTCTCCGTATGATGAAATGAAAGGGTGGAGACGAATGTGGCCTGAAATTTCATTAGCACAAGCATTCTTTTCTCATGTCAATGTCATTTTTCGTGCCAAAAGTGCGCCCTGACGTAAGACCAGCGCGCTGTGAAATGATACTAACTAATCTATTTATTGACTTAATGAAATATTAGGAACGTCTCGCAGTTTACAATTTACAGGAAAAACGTTAAGTTGTATATTTTGTACGTTAAACACGTAACTTTCGGGTTATGGGATATCCGCAAAAAAAGCAACATTTGCAACCGCGCATACACCGCACCTTACCAGAAGGTGATAAACTGCAACATAAATCATTCGCCACTTGATCAGTGCCGGATTATGGGGTGAGGCTGGAAGCTTCTTCCAGTCCATCATTCCACACCTGGAGGGTGTTTTTTTTCTCTCTCTCTCCATTTATTTTTGTCACTCACTTTGCCATATATCGTCACAGTTCTATTTGTGTGCATATCCGTGCGATGTCGTAATAGGCACCAGTGCCTATTAAACCTGCCATCCTGATGGAACGGATAGCCGGAGCATTGCTTCGTTTGTAACCCTAGGCTCGGGATCGTAGGTGATCGACCTCTGGTGGTGACTTCCAAAGCGATTAATGTTGGGTTAGATCATAGATTATGCATTTGGAGGTGCAAAAATGGAAGAAAACAGCCAACCAAACGGACCATGATGAATATTTCGGTACGGTTTACATGGCAACGTTGGGGATGATTTTATTGTACGCATGCGAATATCTATGTCAAATAGACATGTCGTACCAAGTACCAAGCGCGACTTCAACGTGGTAAAGGTAAGAGTTGTAACGTAGACGTAACCAAAGTAATGCATAGGCAGATTGAAATGTCAATGCTGCAGTGATGGTGATGGGTCCGAATCTAAGAATAGAAACATAACCCCCTCCCCAAAGGCTGCCGGAATTGCGGAAGGCATGGGAAAATGACCAGCAGGCTCTCTCTTCTTGCCCGTCCCCGGTAATCAAAGCCACTTCACATAAATGTCGCACGGCAAGCGTAAAAACGTGTATTCCACCGGTACAACTCACGTGTACCGATCGATGCTGGAAATTACACAGGACGAACCGTGTGGCACGATGTTGAGGGCGTCACGGGTATTGCATAATCGGGGGCGCGATTCGGATCGAACTGAAGGTACAACACCAACAAAAAAAAAAACTAATAATCTGCCGTGGCGGTGGCAGCAGCACTTTTGCTAAAGGTTAGCGATGAGCAAACGAGAGATTAGCTTGTGTTCCTCACGCCTGCAACGAGCCAAAAGGGAGGTCAGTAAATTTTCCTTCAGCTTTCGCACCACCTAGCACTACTGGTGGCGGGTGGAACTGCTGTACATCATCGTACGGGAGGAAAGTGAAACGAAACTAAAGGCAAGAAACAAGCAGAAACACACGGAAGAAAAAAAAACATACAGACCGTGCGGGAAAATTCGTCGTGGAACATAAAACAAAATGAGCAACAAACACACACACACACTCAAGCTATCCGCGTTAAGTGTCTTGTTTTTTTTTTGCTAAATATTTGCAATATGTGTTTGTTTGTGCATTCTTTTACTCCCAGAGCAGTTGCACTTCGTTGCACATTGCGTCGGAGGTTCGCTTGTTTTTTGGTTCGTTTTGTTTCGTTTTATTCTCCAAAAAGGGCCTTTTTTTACTAACTAATAACCAACCAGTTGTTAGTACTTTTTTTTCTCTCCTTCCTATCCCATGCTGTGACATTATCATTCTACCACTCGGCACGTCGTCTCTGAGAATGGAGAATTGAGCAAACATCAAAACAAAAAACAAAACAAAAGAAAGAGGAACAAACAGTAAACAAAACGAACGCAACGGTCTCACGATCGGACGGTTTTGCGTCAAACTGACCGCAACAAAGTAACCAGCAGCCTCTTTGCTGGTGCTGCTGCATTGTCAGCGCTATCAAGCTGCTAACTTATGCTAATTTTCAATTAATAATGCAGCTCATCAAAGTCCGCCAATTGCAAATAATTGCTGCTCGTTGCTCGTACAACACAAATCGTCTTCGAAAGGACATTCCTGTAGGTTGCGGGTTTTTCACACGTGCCGGATTAATGAGGAGAATGGAGAATCCCATCTAAAGCCCACACTCACACACTCGCAACCGCACGGTTTAGCGCAAAATGTCACTAGCCGGATGTACTTAGCGTTACCCCTTAAAAGCACACAACAGCAAAATAAACGAATTGAACAGAACGAAAGAAAAAGCTCACCATTTTGTTTAACACGATCGCTCACACTTCAACAAAGGTTGACGGCTAGGCTAGGTGCGTCACCACAATACACCGAGTGTCCTTTTTATGAATGTCCTTTTATGCACACACACACACACACACACTTTTTCACACAGCGCAGAGTCCCATCCACAAACAAAAACCACCTCAAATGCTCGTAAGTCGTAGTCGGTGCACGGACACGTGCAGAGTGTGTGTCACGGAGTGTGTGTCACACTAGCACCCGGGCACATAGGTTCACACGACTGAACGTTCGATCCGTATGGCACGGTTTATTTATATCGTCGGTAGGTTTTAAGGGTGGTGCACAGGTACTAGCGTCCATTCCGGCCAACACGTCGACGGCCCTGGACACGGTGGCCTTACGCGGGCCGCAGGAGACGAACTCATCACGAGCTCATCCTTCCCGTGCGAGCGAGACGCAACGAGCAAGCAACATCAGCGCAAGTGTCTCCTCCGTCCTTTCTCGCCCCACAACCGTGCCCCAAAGTCCGGGCGAGAATTAGCTGTGGTGTTCGCCAAGTGCACCGGGTTTCCCTGTACCGAAAGGGTGCGTGCGGGTCGATCTTAGTGTGCCCGAGCATGTTTGCAGCATCCCTCCCTTCAGAGCAGCGGGTGTACCACTAAGCTACACAATACGCTCACGCAACGCGTGCTCTCTCTCTCTCTTTCGATTGGCCATCGGACGCGCTCACTCTGCCCTTCGCTGGACATTCGGAAGGGGAAAACAATGACTGCGAGCGCTCGTACAGTGGTGGCGAACCAACAGCATCCGTCTGCTGCGGCAGCATACGCGATACACTACTAAGAGCTCACCGGCGAGAGAGTGAGAGAGCGATCTGCACGGAGAGTGAGAGTGATTCAGCGATCGTGCGAGCGCAAGCAACAATGCTTAGTCAGTCCCACCCCCGGGGCATCGTGCGATCCCTCCAGAGTGGTGATTATGCTGCTGAATCCGTCTGTCTCGTACAGTGGTAGGCACAGCAAAACAAAAAAAAAGGTCACCACCGGCGTCATCCCGGAGCTTAACCGAATGTTGAGCCTCGGCAGCATCTTCACTTGCCTGCTGATGCCGGTACTGGATAGAATTGTACCGCGCGTGTTCACCAGTACTCGGCAGTCGTAATTACCCGTGGAAAGATGTTTTCTTTTCTGCTAGTGGACATATTTATCTCAACAACTTGAGACGCTCATTTTCCTTGACCATACCTTGAGCGAAGGATTAAATCATTTCCGTTGTATAGCTCCACTGGTAACACCAGCCTCAATGGCTTACTTTATCGGTCAGATTCGATCGATCTCTCGATCATTTGAGCTTCATTCGATTACGTCGTGCTGCCGTGCGAGTGGTGTGGTGTTTGTCAGTGCCCTAGCCGCATCTAATTTATGGATCGGATTGGTTCAATTTTCAAGGTGTTGTTGACCACGCCTCGGCCGTTGTGTGATACCGGTTTCCTGTAACGTGGTCAATCTGTCATTCACACGTATGCTATGATGCGTTAGACGTTCCACCGGTTCCACCAGAGCTAATCGTTGACTGATTAGAATTAACTACCATTGGTGTGACAGTGAGGTTCCCCATCTATCAAGCTACTAAACTGTAGTTTAAAGTGTGTCGCATCCAAATGAATTGAAATTGTTGTGGGAGGCCGTTATAAGGCACTAACAATAGAATTTAAAGTAGGGATGCATCAATATAGCGGTATTCAAACGTTATGAAATGCTATTGGTATGTTTTGGGGGATTTAGATCGTTTCGTCTACGATATTACTTTAATCCTTTACGCATCTCTAACCACGTGCTACTAAAAAATGGTGCAGGTTCACCACTTCATGTGATGTTGGAAGTGTAATTCATTATACTGCCAGCAAGGTGAACATGTGTAATGTTACAAAAAAACATACAAAAAACTATCATCAATTTAAAGTCGATTTTCTGATTCTTCGCTAAAAATAGCTACACATTAACCTTAACGGAACATGTTCGTCTGTTTTTGTTGTTCCACGAATTTAATAACGTCGTTTTTGTTTGTATTTAATAGAAAATGCACATTCGGTTTGTTTCTGGAGCCAATAAAAGTTGGCAGTCAGATCTTTCGAAAACTTCACCGTCGTGCCTGTTCCCAGGCTGGTGTATAAGGCAATCATTCGCATTCGAATTCCTGTCCTGTTGATGGATGCAAAATTCCACACGGATTCTTCTTGTTATAGGGGTAGGCAAGGGTAATCGATTGCGTTGACTTATGATCGTGTTGCCCCATTGGTGAATCGTAATTTGTCAACTTAATTTTCATTTAACGTTCGATTGCATTCGGCATCAGGTTGCAGCTGAGGGAATGGGATTTGGATAGGTGTTTATCACCAAACAAATATTGGGACACCGATTGCTGGCAGATGTTGCCATTTGCCAACAAACGAAACTAGTGGACCTTGCATTTTTTTAAACAAATGGTTTATTTTTAAAAAATTTTGAACATTTTTGTTACGACTGATTTGTTCGGAATAAAGATAACAAAAACAAAAGTTAATTGAATTCCAGAAAATAGAAAGAGACAGAGATCAGAAATGGCTGACTAAGACCTCTTGAAGTTGAAGTCAATGGTCTCTGCTATAGTGTGTTCATTCCCAACCGATGAATATCTCAAACTTAAACTTCTCGAAGCCTTGAAATGGACAATCCTTCCAATTCTTTCCTAGACATTCGGTATATTACACCAAATGTATCTAAGACAATGCAATGGATCCTCTAATCCTCGATCAACAACTTATATGAAAATACATATTCGAAGTTTTGGACTGGAAACTTCATCAAGACAAAACATTGGTGACTAGTAGAATGATTGTCCGTTAAGGATATATTAATCACCTAGGGACACAAATCATCAAACCATTCAAATCGTTGTTCAGACAATAACAATCAAACTTTTTACATCTTTTCCACTTGCCACACACAGCATTTACACCTCTTTATCAACCAAAAACCACTCCCTTGGGCGTTCATTGCACCATTTGAAATGATTTAAACTATTTTTAAAAACGTTTCTACGTGCTGATCATATAGATTCGACGAAATATGATTGGATTTCCATCTCATCTACATTGCTAATGGAAAGACACCGATCAATGTTGTGTTTACGACGATCGTCATCACCGTCTTCTTTTTTTTTGCAGTTGCATGTATTTTTGCCACGGGACGAACACGAGCCACGATGCTAAGGTTTCTAGCGCAAGGTCATCCGTGTGGTTAGGTTTGGTACGAACGGCTTGTGCCTTCTGCTGTTTTGCATGGGATAAGAGCATCGAACCTGATTGCGTGACTTGGGCCAACGTTTAATGGTGATACCATTCGGTTGGGAAGGACTATGACCCGACTGTTTCTTCCTGAAATTCATTCGAGTTCAATCAAAATCAATCACTCAACCGTTCCGGATGCTGCTGCTGAAAGGATATGTGGCACGTCATGAACAATTAGCCAATCAATCACAAACGCTTCCGGTGGAGGAAAGCTACATCCATGTGGGTCACAATGGATCACCCACTGGACATTGTCACGCAAGGTCATCCGGTTGGCAGGACAAACGTCACTTCAATCGGGTGCACCGATTGCAACGTCTGGCAGCGTCGCAGTGCCGTCCTTATCGTGCGATGCACGCAAACAAAAAACAAAGTCTCCTTTCCCTTGGTTCGCAACCGTTTTGCTAACACGCTTTTCGCAATGCATTCGGATCTCGGATCTTTGCACAACTCCGCACACAGCGGTTATGATAATGGTTTTGTAAGCTTTCGGTGCCAACACGACCACGGCACTCATACTCCGCTCAATGGTATGTCGGGTTGCGTTTGCGCCACTGACCGGGCGGCAAATCGTTAGACTTTGTTTGGTGGAACGCCAACCCATTCTCGGACCGGTGGCATTGTGTGGGCGCTTTCTTTCGGTTGAATATTCATAACCGACCGGCCGGTGGTTGCGCAGGACAATAAAAATTGCTGTTCGACCAGAAGATTTTGGTTATGATGTTTTGTTTTTTTTTCTATTCGGTTTCACGCACAAAAACCTCCATCTTCTTTGCCTGGCTGGGGAAGCATAACAACGAGTTACGCATATGTTGACGGGGAGCAAGAACCGGGCAACGGGTTGGTGGCGATTATGTTTATGTCAGCTGGTAGCTTTATGCAAAGCGAAACGCAAACTCTCAAGGCTGCTTGTTTGTATTTTATTTTTTGTTTTGTTTTGGTTTCGATCGTCTTTTGTCCGGTTTGATTATATTACCCGCTAGTAGTAATGATGAATTACAATAGCTAATGCCGGTTATGTCGCGTTATGGAGGCGGATAACAATATTTGATAAATTTTGGCATTTTGGCGAGAGCGAGAGCTTTTCTCCTGCCGGTGTATGGATGATGAATGCAGTCCTTGACAGACAATTAAGCATCGCTGCTATGGCGGATGTTGAACCTTAAGCAAAAGGGAATTTAACATAATCCAACGCAACGGTGAGTTATGTTTTTGTGTAATGAAAGTGATATGTGTGTTTTTTTCTCTCTTGATTACTTTCGTTATTTATTTTTTTTCGACATTAGCTAAGTTAAAGCGAAGAATAACATCAGGTTTAAAATAAGTAAGTGGGATATTTATATTTATAACAATATAAATAAGTTTTAAAATGCGAATTTCTATGCTTATTTCTTATAAATGAAACATCTTATCAGTAAAATTTTAGAAATAAGTAAATTAGCAAATTATTTTTTTCATTTTTTTATTTGAATTTTGATTTTTGTTTTTTATTTAATTATCTTTCAATCAATGTTTACTCGAATAAAACTTTATTAATTTAATAAACGAATATATTTATTCATTCTAAATATGGCATGAATTTGGCAGCATAATACCCCTCCCTTTCCTGGGATTAAGTAGAAGAGGTTAGAACTTCATAGAAAAGAGTCTCGAACCCTAGGTACAAGGCAAAGTAGCTAAATCGTTTATACAGATTATTCATCACGTCATGACATACTATGTAATTTATGTGTCATTCCAGTGAATAAGAAAAATTTTAAACAAAAAGTTCTACATTCAAGAACGCAATGGAAAATTTGTGATAGTTTGTTAGAATGTTTTCTTAACGATCTTATCGATCATGCTCACCATAAAAAAGCCTCTCTTTAACTTAGTTCGCATAACCGGTTAGCCAACCATTGCCCTTTTCTCGTTTTTTTTAGCCCAAACTCCAACAATTCAGATCAAGCGATCATACAATAAAAATCAAAATTATTCATTCAGTTTTGTTCAGATTTGAGCGCCAAAATTATAAAAATATTATTACGATGTCATCATATTATTAAAACTACATAATGGAATTAAACCATCTGCCATCGAACGAAATAGGTAGTTCCGTGTAATAATAATAAGATTGTTAAACATCTGTTCAACATTTTGTTCGGGACTTAGTAAATGATCACTGAAAATAGACTAAGAAGATCAGATTAAGCGCTTAGGTCGGAGTTGATCCTTCCCAATTTTTGACAACCTTTCAAAAGTGAAACATCTGGTGATGCACTTTTGAGCGAGAAACAAATGGTACTTAAAAAATGGATGACTCTTTCACGGACGGATGAACGTTTGCACGCGAAGCGCATCTTTCCTCTTGGGCGATAACGACGCGACTGCTTTATTTTAAATAGAAACCATCGCTATTTGTATCTCCGCCGTGATATCAACTAATGTGTTAAAAAAAAACATCCATCCCCACACCAGCAATCCCACATCGTTCCAAGCACTGGATTGATACGGACCTGACAGTGAATGATCAGGTGGAGTCGGGCCGTGTGTTGCGAAATGGAGTTCACTCCATGCTTTAAACATCTCGAGACATTTTCAACAACCTTGCAAAGCCGTGTAGCAAGCGCATCTGGTATGTTAAATAGAGCTACGACATTTAAATCAATTCGTTGAACTCTAGTTTTGATTCTATCCCGTGGCTTAACGTATTCGCATAGATGCATAACGAATATCCAGTTTTACTGCTCTATTGGTATCTTATCAAAGTTAATTTTGAGTTCCACTGTTTGTTTATCTGTTTGTTTGGCAAAGAAGTGTCAAATGTCAAAGGTGTGTCATCAGCTGAGAATGTAAATTTAAAGATAAGCAAATTTTAGCAACTAAACAGGTAATATATGCAATAAACCATAGAACTATTGGATGCATTGTTCTAAAAATACGTTGTGTCTTGGACAATATTATCCAAAAAACACTTTTTTATATAAAAATTATTCGATTAGTTCCATAATCCCTTAAAAAATATCCCCTTCCTTCCATACGCTTTCCAATCCTCAGGGTGTTGGACACTAGACACGGTTCTCACCAAAAGTATCCCTGCAGGAGTTAACCCGATCATGGGACGATCTAATTCCTCCCAAAGGCTATAAATTTAAACGAACGCATAAATTTAGAACCATTTGCAAACATCCGGTACTGGGCCGAGCAAAACCCGAAAACTGCTCCTTAAAACAAAGCCACACTACGCTGCCGATATATTTTTGTCCTCTTTCGCACACTGTACAGCACGGTTCTAAGCCCAACCTTAGACCGGCTGGCAAGGAAAATCTGCGACCCGCAGCCAAATAGCCGATGCCGGAACCGATGCGGGTCTGGCAAATTCCATGCATTTAATTTTGGAAAATAAATATACAAAAAAAA
>STHB01014459.1:0-13063 GCA_018908115.1 Anopheles rivulorum
GGCGCATCGCGTCACATCCTAATCTCGGTCCGCGACGACACCATGCAGCATAATATCCGTGCACCGCACCTTCTACGCGACGACAATTACACTTCACCAACATACGCCATGTGTTCCCACTCAAGCTCCGCGTCGTGCATACAAGTCTTTCGTTTGATCTCGCTAGCAACCGGAAAGCGGCAAAAGGAACCAATGCAAGTAATGCATTAAAGTTTGTAACTTTATTTAATTTCAATGGTATCATTCCATTTGCTGACCCCCATACTCGCCCTTTATGTATTTAATTTTTGAAAAATGTCTATCCATCCACGATACGGTAGTTCCGATCAGCAACAACACTTAATTTTCCGATTGCCGTGTGCAACGTATGTTTCTCACATTAAACCCAACCAAACAAACAGATGGAGAAAGAGAAATAATCCATCCAACAAATAGTACCATCCGTTTAAAATGATGCACCGATCCGCTCCTGCCGAAAGCGGACATCGAAACCGAACGTATGAGCGGGCCACCCGAAAGCACTAAGCTACTCCTTATGCCGCTTCGCATCTCACACTCTTGCCACTCATCCTCATGCTGCGACATCTTAACATTCCGTGTCGTCCACTTAGCCATCCTTCTGTGCGCTTCATCGTCACCGTACAACCCGATGACGCGATGACCAACACGGTTTCTTCCCCTCGTAATGCCGCGTGACGGACGAGCAACACAACACGTTGTGCAGCAGCGAAGCCAAATCACGACTTTAAGTGTCGCGCGACAGTTTTTGATTGACCACCGTTGCGGCAACGGGCGCGAAAGATTTGCACGCGGCGCACCGTGCAGGCGACGAAACCGCGCTAAAGGTAGCGACGTCGTTCGATTTTTGGAGCTCGCTCTTTCGCTCTCGCTCTCGCTCTCACTCTCGCTCCCGTCTTTTCTCCTCTGCTAAAACCACTGTCTGGGCAACCTCAACACTGGCTGAGCCGCGCACAGTGTGGAGCTGTGCTGTCCGGCTGACCGTCGACATCGCTTCAGTCTGTAGCCGATCGTTACCGGTAGAGGATCAGCGTGTGTGACCCATTGGATGGTAGGTGCACGGTACAGAACGGCCAGCATTCTTCCTTCTCATCAGTGGTGTGCAAACGGGAGATTCACTTTTGCCAACCGACGTGCAAATTAACACAAAACCGACGGGAATAAAGTGATATAAAGTGAAACAGTGACGTGCGATCGATCGACGATCGATGGACAATGTTTGGTGAAAAGCGAAAAGGAGAAAACGAAACCACCTTTCCATTTTGTTCTAGACGAATACGATCGAGCATTTGCAGTTCTTAATAAGCGTTAAAGGTTCTGGGGTTATTTGATAGCAAATTGATCATTATTCATTCTTCTCACGTGTGCATGTGTGTGTGACTTGTCTGTTACTTTCGTTTACAATATGAAGTTTTGATTGGCAACACAAAACCCACGAGGAAGTGACCAGATCTCGGCAGATAATTGCTTTCCTATGTAACGCTGTATGCAGATCGTAATAACACGTTCGATAATTGTTCCCGATCGCGCCTTCGGATCGCGATATCTGCACCCCCGTAAAAGGGTGCAAACCCCGTATTGCACACGGTTGCAAATAAAGCCATAATGGCCAATTGGAAAGACGCGGGTGTCATAATCGGGGCCCTGCTGCTACAGCACGAACCCATGGCACGAGCTCAATCTGCTTCCGCTATTTGCAAACGGTTGCTGACGGTCAGTTCCACCCGTGGACGTTGCTGGTGGGTGAAATAGTACACACACACACACACATGTACTGCCAGGGTCCCAGACGGGGAGAACGAAATTAACCATCCCATTAGGTCTTCTCGGCCCTGCCTGATCGATCGTCATCGGCAAACGGTGAGCGAAAGAAGCTCATGCCATGCCGTCCCTAAACCGTCTTAAGCAACCGGCTGGGACACGGTACGGCGCAAAATCAGCACGTGTTATGTAAAGTAGAGAAGAAAAAAAATAAATCGCTCTCCGGCCGCGAGCGGGCAGATCAGTTACGGATGAGATTAACTTTAAATGCACGTGATGGTGTGTGAAAATTAATTATGAGCCGTCCCATGTCGACACACGATTTAATAACGCCACTGCTGTACGCTGATGCCTTAAGGGGGGGGGGGGGGGGGTATTTTTAAATTCTTTCTTTCTTATAGTAAAAGAAAGGCTTTCGCTAATATTTCGTTATTAAGAATTGTTACCACTAAACCTATTGTGAACTTTTTCTCTCTTCGCTTCCCCTGTAGAACGGTGTGCAAAAAGACGAAAAACGTAAACAGTTTGGTGTGTTGCAAGTTGCTAGTGTGAAAGTGCAAATTGGCCGTTAGTGGTTGTGGTGGAACGCAAGAAACAAAAAAAAAAGAAACAAAAACCACCCAGAGCGTGTGCATACGTTACAGTGCAGCCCCGGGTACGATGACGGTTTCAATCTACGACGATGAGCTGCTGGCCCAGCCGACCGGTGACCGGGCGGACCAACCGACACCGATGACGACCGGCAAGATCGAGGCGCAGCTTACCGAAATACAGCAGTTCTACGACAAATGTAACGTCTTCATAACGGGCGGTACCGGTTTCCTTGGCAAGAGTAAGTGATTTGCAAAAAAAAAACTTCCCATTTCACCTTCGTACCGGTGGCGTTACGCACCGTGAAGGGCGGGTTTTTTTTAATTCACCCTTTGTTTTTGCGCAATCCGTGGTTTTATATGTATGTATAAATATTAATAAAAAATATTGCACTTTTTGCGCAATTGCACACACAGAACAGAAGATACGGGAAAGACAAGGTGCATCGCAAAAAGGATGCACATCCTACCTTGCACCGGTGCTGGCAAGTGAACCGCAACTGCAACCTTTCGTGTTGCGGCACGACCGTAACTATTTCCGGTTGTCGCGTTGCAAGTTGCAGTGACCGACATTAATTGCGCGCGGTTGCGCAGTAACTAGTGCACGCACACCAGAAGGGCAGGGACGACTTGCTTGCGAGAGCAAGCGCAACAAACAAAACATTACCACCTTTCCGCCCGGTGGTTGAGAGGTCATTCATATATATATATATTTATATATATATATATTTATATATATATGTCGAGATGTTTGCTTAACAGTTGCATCATCCCTTCAATGCGCACATTTATAGTTGTTGTGCGTTAAGCGATCGAAACATCACTTCTCGGTGTGCTACCTCCCCCACCACCACCCCTCTGCCTCCCTCCTTCGTTTTCCACAATTGTATACCCCATCGTGCAGGGTATTGAGCTGCAATGTTTTCTATTTTATTTTACTATTATTATTGTATCTCATTTTTCACCGAAAAGTGCCACATTACTGAACCGAAGTGGGCTAACGAAAGTGGCAAAAAACAAAAGGGCACAACCTTTTTTTTTGCGTCCCTTTTTAATCGGTAGCGTACGGGAGTCCACCTTCCACCGTAAAAAGCTGGGCTCGAAACCACCCCAAAAACAACACAGAGGAAGGCAATGGAACGATGATCTCGTTCCCAGCCCACCCGGCCATCCTTGAAATGCTGTTGCTTCACGTCACACACACACACACCAATTTCGCCCAAACAATATTTATATAAATTCGGGTTCACCTCCCCCACAAGCCCTCCTACCCCCGCGATCTTTTACAGCCCAACCTTGAAATTATCTGTCGCCTTGCCGTGTGCTCATGCGCTTGGTGAATGTGTGAACTGTTTACATTTCACCGCCATTTCCCTTTCCAGTGCGACGCTGACCAGGACCTGGTGAGTGATTTACCTTTACCCGGCCCGGTTCACTATCCAGTTGGGGTGTTTTTACGTGAACCGATCTGTTTTCTTGCTGGTGGGTGCCATGTTTGTGTTGCAAATAAGCAAGCGATAATGAAGTTGCAATAACATGCATTTGATGCTCAATTACTTCATCTGTCCGGTAATATTACGCTGTTTCATCTGTGACTGTTCGGTGTTTCACCCCCCCCTCCCCCCCCCCCCCCCCCCCCCCCCCTCTATTTTTGGTTTTGTTTGTTTATTAATAAACTAAAACTCCCTTTACTTCGCCCGACATCCGCACCAGAACCCGTGAAGATGTGGAATTCGTGAAGATGTTATGTAAAAGCAGTCGCACAAACACACACACACACAGTCATCACTCAACACCTGGAGCATGTTTGCACCGTCATGCGTCTTATGATTTCGTTCCATCCTCACCTTGACCGACAAAACAGTAGTAGTTTTTCGACAAACCGGGCGAACCGCGTACAAAGTGACAGCGTAGGAAATGGTACAACTATCACTTTCCCGTAACCATTACACCCGTGTAGACGGGTGTGTTTAAATTTACCCTGTTTTTTTTTTTGTTACTTCTTTTCTCTGCTTGCCATTTACTTGCACCGCCTTTCACCGATGGTGAGTACAGCACAGCGAAAGAAAAGGAGCATCAAGCGTACGCAGACGGGCGCGCTAAGAAAACATGAATTATTATGCTTCATTGCGGTGGACGGTTTGCGCTTGTCCATAGTAGACATATGCATCATGCAGATCTTTCCTCGATCAATAACGATCACTTGGTCGCTAAACAAAATTTGATTTTTGGTTTTTTGATTGTCATACACTCAAAAAACATCCCAGACAAATAAGAATCCCAAAAAACGAATAAATAAATGTTAAGATATTGAGTGTTGCTTGAACCACACAGACGATTAAGCTAATGTTTGCCATTTGTTACACAGCTCAGTATAAATGAGCTGCACCAGCTATCGGTATGACTTTCCTCGCTCCTTTTTGGCTGTTTGTTGGCGCCGTTACCTGCCCATATTTCAGAAGTCAGAAGTATTCCTTATACTACGGGGAATGTTCGAGAATGTTTCAAAAATCTTCGATAGGATTCGCTATCGAAGGTTCAAGACCACCGCCTACACGTCATCCAGCAGTAAGTTGTCTGCTAATGGCAGCTAGTGACGCGGTTTGAGAACTTTTGGGGGGTTTTGCGTGCAAAAATTACCTCCACAAACAAAAGCTAAACCCTGGGAAAGTTACAAACGTAGCAATGACTTTCCAACTCTTTATCTTCGTTGTACGATGAAGAATGTTTTAGAAGCTTCAAATGTGTTGGAAAGGCCATCTGGTTACATGTTACGAACTGATGATTGTAAATACTTCATCATTAGTAGATTCTGGAAGGTTCGTACCACGCTCGTCTATTGATATTTTAAGTGGCCTTTGACGGATACATTAGGTACTCCAGTACTGGAGCACTATATCCTGATCTCAGCTAGAACTTTGGAGAACTAAGCACCCTGGGAAATAATGAGCGAGTAATAATATTTGGAGATCCAATGATTGCAAATATATCCTGAAATTTTGGTGGAACACTACAGTATTCGTGTATCGAAATTTGCAAGTGTTCTTAGTCAGATATAAAAGGTTCTCCAGTCTTGGAGCGCAGGTTTCATCCTGTTCCCAGAGATCAAAAAAGCTTAAAGAAGGAAGACCTGGCCATATTTTGTGAGGCAGTGGCACTCTCTTGAGAAATAGTAAACCAGTACCAATAATTAATAGCTTGGAACTCTGGTAACACTGGAACCCACATTTGTCAAACCTGATTGGTTATTCGTTGTTGTGGTATTTCGGACCTAAGAATTGAAGTATTCTCAAGGTAATTTCGGTACAAATACTTCCAATGGCATCCTGTCATCAAACCAACCTTCAGGTATGTGGTGGAACTTGTCATCTTCAAATGATAATTACACAAAAATTGGGGAACTCACAATACGTCATGGAAAAGAAGATGACTCCATTTATCATCTCTTTGACGCACCTTTTCATAACTAGATAGTTCTCGTTCGTCTCAAAGTACCAGCACGTCAGTAAAACAGAAAAGTACCCAAACTTGCTGGTAAAGCTATCGATCCGCAGGACACGTCTGTATGTATTTATGCAAATGATTATATTGAATGCCTTTTTTTTTTGTTGCTTTTGCTGCTCAAACGCAAAAGGCCACAGGTTCGCGTTTGGCCGTCGCAACATTTCGCAAACTGCTTTGCGCGAGACGTGTTCCAGTGTTGGTTATATTTTTTTGCTACGTTTTTCGATTTTTTTTGCACACGCGCCCGCGTTCGTTCGCGTTCATCATTCTTTCGCTTTTTTGCACGGTTTTCGGTGCGTTGTGCTAGCCATCCTGGCACCACAACGGTGAGTTTGGTGAGTCCGTTTCGCATCTGGAGCGGTTCTCGTGACTCGAGCTCTAATTGGGTACCATTCATCGTATAGAAACAGCTGATTGGTACCGTTGTTGTGTGACTTAATCGTTCTGCCGTTGCGTAGCTTGAACGGTATCACATCACAACGCGCGAATAATTCGCGGCTACGCGCAGCAAATGATTCGTTTGTTTTAAATAAATTAATTCCAAGTTTTTTTAAGAAAATTTTAAATCTAACTGTGACGTCACGCGTCAAACAACAGCTGGCATCCTTCAGCACCAAACAACCACAAGTGTCTATAGTGAAGAAGCATCCAAAGGCAACACTTGGTATGCATTACTGCAGCCGACAGACGCACTCTCGCAACCCTTGGACACTTTTATCGATGCTAATCGAGTGCCCCGTCGGGTGGGTTGATTCATGTTGCAATACCCCAAACGCATGCCAACCACTCCCGCCATTAGGCCATATGAAAACACACACTTTGTCCTCACGATCGTACCTTGGCAAACTGAGCGTGTTGGACAGCAAGCACATTATCGGTAAAAAAAGCAAGGGAAAAATCACAACAAACGTATCACTTTAGTGACTTCTCTTACGTCGGTTGATGCAGCTGCTATGTCCTGTTCCCATTCGGGCACACACCTCCCTCCTGGCATACGGAGAACCTGGAACGGAGAAACCGAAACCTGGTGTGGAAAATTGTGAAAAAAAACCCGGTTTTCATTTCTGGTTTTTGGCTCGACGAAAGCACCACACGGTTGGCAACATTTCGTTCGGTGGCCTCAGTCAGTCCGCCGCAACCAACCGAAGTGCGCCAATTTTCGCTTGCACCCCCTGTAGCACACGGTTTTCAGAATGTCTAACCGGGGTTTGACAAAACTGTACGATCAGCTGTTTATTCTGGCGATACCGTGCCGCTTTCAACCGCAAACCGAGTAAAGTTCATCCGAGCTAAATGGGCGAATGGTGCTGGTTGGCATGCCACTTGCAGCTAAGCACGGCGGTAGCCGGTTACATAATTTGTGCAGCCCCCTGGATTTACGCTAGGGTGGCATGCTGCAACCCGGTTGGCAGATTGGCGACAGTAAAACAGCCGTATGTGAGCGAACCGATAGGGCGAGGAAGGGAGGAGAAAGGGGGGCGAGTAGGGGAGGTAAAAAAAAACGAGGGGGAAAAAGAAAGAAACACTACACAAGATCGGTGTGCGCAACACTTTCACAAACACTCACACCGATGCAGACGTGTGCGATACCCGAACACACGAACGTCCAGCAAAAATAAATAAAATAAGAGACTTCAATGAAGCGCTCACTACGAACCCTTATTATCGGTAACGTTAACTGTCATAAAAAAAACACACACACACACACACCAACAACAACAAAACCCTACGTTCTCTTTGTTCGATTCGGCTTTGGTGGTGGTGTTGTCCCAGCAAGCAAACCAACCGGCAAACCCTCGGCTGGGACGGGAAAGGATCGATGTTTATTGTCGCGAAAGGGCGATCGCAATCCGTCCGTCCAATGGTACGTACACGTTAGATAACCGTTTCAAAATGAAGCGTATGTGTTACGAGCAGTCGAAATTGTGCAGTGTCGTGCAACATGCTGCGCGTAGCATCGCACACCGTAGAACCGTCCCCGTCGCGTCACCTCAGCATTAGTTCGCCCGAAAAATTATCTTTCAAACTGCTTGGGTGTTCCACATTTTATCTAAAGCTGCTAATCCATAACAGAACAGATGGACAGGTGAACAACCTCGGCCAGCACCGTACATCACCCTTCCTAAGCTTGCGGTTTGCATGCGAAGAATGTGTTGCTTATTATGTTACAGCTTCGTTCCGAGTTTCTCTTCTGCCATTGATTGGTTTTATTGGGCACCGAAGCTCATGATTGTAACAGATCGGAAAGATTTATTTATTTGGTGATATATATCTGTGTGTATATACGCACATATATATATAAATTTGAATCGCTTCTCCTTTGTTCGGGAGACGGTAGAACAGCACGAACCATACAGCTAAGCGGATCGTCTCGCTCTCGATCGTGAATCATAAAACGCTTTCCAATAAACAAAAATCACCCCATGGAAGTTTCACGCACACGTGGGTCGCTTTTTTTTGCCGATCGCGGATGATGATGATGCGCAAAGAAAGAAACATCTCGCCAAAAGCGTACCGTGGAGTCGCACCCAACAGCTTCAGTTCCGGCTGGCAGTCGCCGGTGCGACACATGATATCATCTGGGCAGCGAGTCCCAACCACCGAAAAAGGCTTATTAAACCTGTTATTTAAATGAGGAAAGTAGATTTGTGCAAAGCAGGGAAGAAACAACACACAACAAGAAGAAAGATCAATAAAGGGCCAACTCACAGCGGGAGCAACCGGTCACGGTGAAGATGCGCGCAAAAGTTTTCTGTATCCCGATTATTTAATGATATTCTAATAGTTCGCACGAAACCTGCTTCCCACACCTGTGTGCTGGGCAGGTAGAGGGCCCCCGTGTACTAGCCGTGTCCACTTCGAGTTCAGGGTCACCCAGCCAGGGGTGTATCAGGGCTGGTACGTTCGAGACGCGCTAACAAACGCATTCAACGGCTCCATATCGTCTGACAGCCGTTCGGTCACAATCGTGCGACTAAACTGTTATGTTGCCGGCGCACACATTTCTAGTCAGTTTTATCAAAATTTTGTCTGCAGCAGGTTGGCGTCTTCCTATTAATCCCACCGAACATAGAAGGAAGGATCAAGATGACCGGCGGACGATGATCGAAAGGAAGCAAAAAACCTGTTTTGGGGGTTTTCGTTCACTGTTTTTGGGCTTTTTCTTCGTTGGCTCACGTTTCTGGATTTCGGACGACTATTTCACAATGTGTCCCGGTGGCCCTTAGCAACAGGAAACGCAACCCGGCATCCGGTGCTGGAGTTGTGTGTGTGTGTGTTTTTTCTTTCTTTTGTAAATTTTTGGAAGCTGAACAAGGAAAACAGTCGTCTTAACAAGCGTCCCATAACGTTGTTCGTGCATGAAGTTTCACACACCACAGCTAATTTATGGTCTTTTTAGAGGAGAGGGGGGGGGGAGGGGAAAGAGGGAGAAGGAGGAGGTGGGAGATTGGCCTTTCTTTTTCGAATACTACCAAGAGGTTTATGATGCGATCCCACCTTTTTTTGCACATGTTTTACACGAACGTTTCGCTTTATCATTTTGCACGAAGAAAGCTGCGAGAGCGCATGGGCGATATTTTATGCTTTGCGCCTTACATGCAGCTATGCTGTAAAAGGGCAACGGAACAGGGCATCACGGTTATCGTATGTGTATTTTTGTTTCTCTTGTTCTGCTACAAAATGAAATATTTCATAAACGTATTTTTGTTGTTTTTGACCCCGTAAAAGCCATTTTGCTGATCCGACCGATTCGCTCTCCTTTCCAGCACTCATCTACAAACTGCTGACCAGCTGCCCGGGCATCGAAAACATCTTTCTGCTGGTGCGAAGCAAACGCGGCAAAGACATTTTCTCCCGCGTGGAAGAAATCTTCGACGATGCTGTAAGTATGGGCGCAACCGATCCGGCCATCCGCGAGCATCGCTTTTTAATGCTATCCGTTCCATATTTTCCCGCACGCAGATGTTTGACAAAATGAAGCAAGCCTGTCCGAAGTACGATCACAAAATTCGCGCCGTCGCGGGCGACTGCATGCAGCCAGGTCTGGGCATCAGTACGTCCGATCGCGAAGTGTTGACGGAGAATGTAGGTATCCCCGTTACGGTAGCGGGCGTGCGATACGGAGCGATCAGCACTAAAGCATACGATATGTTTTGCAGGTTAACATTGTGTTTCATCTAGCCGCCACCGTGCGATTTGATGAGAAGATGAAGACGGCCATGCAGATCAACGTGAAGGCGTGCCGGGATGTGCTGGACCTTTGCCACGACATGAAGCACCTGAAGTCGGTGATCTACGTATCGACCGCGTACACACAGTGCCCGCAGAATGTGGTCGACGAGCGCTTCTACGATCCACCGATCGAGTCGGAGAAGATGATCCATCTGGCGGACTGTGTGACGGACGGCATGATCGAAAAGATTACCCCGGTGTAAGTAGTTGCAAGCGAACAAACTTTCCACAAAAGTGTTCTCAGCGGTCTGATCAGGAACTTTATTCACTTCCCAAAAACACCCCCGTGCTTAGGCTGCTGGACAAATGGCCAAACACGTACACCTTCACCAAGGCGATCGCTGAGGACGTGGTGCGCAAAAACAGTCGCGGAATGCCGGTGGGAATGTTTCGGCCAGGTATTGGTAAGTCACCCAACATCATTTGCTACATCTTTCTTGAGGACGCTTCCAATTCTTGGGTCACGGTAACATTGATTACATTGCCTGCAGCCGGATATTGATTCTGCACAAACAGCCACCATACAAACGCGTCTCAGCATTGACGTAGTTATCACCTCCACTATAACTCCACTATCAAAGAGTCAATTAACCTCAACCACGCGGTGCTACAGTGCAAAACCCATGTGCTGCTCCCACGTGTGTCGCACACCCATGTTGATTCAAATCATTCATGACCACTAAGTCAATTTCCCGTGTGTTTGTGTGTGGTTCTGCCTCCTTCACCCAATATCCGCATGTCGGTGCCGCCCGGTTGTACGTGGCCAAACATTGCGACATCATCATCCGCAGCCATACGCTTGATCTAGCGCTTCTACGGCTTGCCGATTGACACAACCGAACCTCACTCAGCTGCGCACTCCTGCATGTCCTTCGTGGCGTGTAACCGCACAAAACGTGGTGCCGCGATCCTAAGGTCACCCAAGAAGTCGAGCGAGCGTATTGACATGCAAAACTTGTCGCTCGGGCGAAGTTGCCAACGGTTGCCACTTTCACGTTGCAAGCGTTCGTTGGCAAATCTCTCTACTCCTTCGGTATAACTTGTGCGCATGATACGTTCCGTTGCACCACCTCGCAAGTGGTTTGGGTTACCACATCAGTAGTGACGCACCTTATTCTAACCCCGATACAGATAGTGGCATCACGGCCGCCCTTCTGGAGCAGGTTCTTGCGATTAACGCGAATTTCTTAGGCAACTACTCCTTTCTCTTGGCTAGCGTGAATTGCCCAAGTACATCAACAGACGATTGTGTGCGGTTAGATTTGGCACTAAATCGAAAGATAGGAAGAACTCTTTTTGAGCAATCGATGCGGAGTAAAACCACCCGACGGAAGGTACTTATAGCCGCGAGGTGCGAAATTTAACATCAATCTGCAAATAAAGCTTGCGCGCAAAATTATCAACTACTCAGGGTAGTGCACGTGCGCAAAACGGAATGCTGTACTGGGCAGGGCACTTGTTATCGCGCCACTATTTAATTACGATTTGCATTAAACAATGCCTTCTGCAGACGGGCTGCCGTGATCTATCTAACGATCATAGCAGTTACTCACGTTTCGACTCCTGTTTGAGTATTGCAGTACTTCCAGGTACCCTGTTCGAGTGTTGGTCGACCGTTTTTCTCTCTCTCGCATCATTCTTGAAGGTTAGCGTCAATCTAAAAAATAATAAAAAAAACACGACCCCACGTGACGTTCTAGTAAGCGTACACACCGCACCGCAGACCTTGAGCCTCGATGGTACTTACTATTCAAACAGCAACAATCATCTCCACCATTGCCATCGCTGCCAGCAGTGTACGCTGCGGGCCAAAGCAAACAAAACGCCTCCCAATCTTTCACCTTTTTTCTCTTTTCTTGGTATATTTTCTGAACATCCTTCACCAGATGTGATGGCATCTTCCGACCAGCCCGTGATCACGTTGCGTTAGATCACGTAGATGCGTAAAACCGCCAAAACAGCAACAGGCCTACCGAGTGTGTGACCGTACCAGCTACATAACCTGTACCATTTTGCCATTGACATTGAAACCGGGATGCCCCCCCCCCCCTCCCATCTTGGGAGAGAGGGACAGTGGTGAACTTGTCCGAAAAATTGTCGGTGCCTGTTTTTTTTTGTGTTTTGTTCCCGGTGCGTGATGCAACCGAACGATCGGTCGGCGATCAGTTTTTTGTATCTCGGCGGCCCCACAATTTGCCTCTATTTGCCGTGCTGGTTGGCGTCCGGCAAGCAACCGACAGGGTTGGATCGTTAGTGAAGGATCGATAATTTGACTAAGGTTACGTATTTCGGTGCGCACATTGTTTGGCGTACTATTTATTACATCTGACCTTATACGCCTAATTATTGCCGTCACCGTCACAAACCGCGGCCATGATTTATGGGTATTTGGCCAATTGGTTAGCCGTCTTCCGTGTCGCACTTTTTCCTTTCACACTGCCCGCCCGACCCGCCACCTTTACGTCGGCCGGTCGTGCTAAATCAAGGTCCTTCGGTGTGACTCTGACCCCATGACCCTACGCGCACGCGTTGTAAAACTGTTTGCACGTGCGTAATTATACTACTTCGCGAGGGTACTTTGCCGCGTGCCAACCGGACCCAACTTCATCCCCCCCCCCCCCCCCCCTCCCCCCATCGAAATCGATCGTCCTTGATTGCTCTGAACAACAACAACAACAAATTGGACAATTTTCGCACTACCTAATTTGTGTCAGCATTCTGCTTTTTCTTTTGTCGGCGGGGGAAAGGTTTGAACACAAAATACGATCATCAATTTGCCACTTCGCTGGTGGAACCGTTGAGCTGGCTACAAGGCTCCAACCGTACGGTTTAGCGATTGCCTTTGCCAAAGGTCACGGTCCCCGGGCAATGGTGTGGCCAGCGAAGGAGAGCGAGAGCAAGAGAGAACCAAATCCTTGTGCGGTTCATAAATTTGCATAAACAAAAGAATAATAAAA
>STHB01014466.1:0-13062 GCA_018908115.1 Anopheles rivulorum
TCTTCGGCGTCGAGTGTACTCGTTGCAGCGCCCATGCGCCATTCGGTAGGATCACCAATGGACCAATTGGAACCGGCGAGTTAAAAGTGGGTTTTTTCGTGCAAAAGTGGGAAGGGTTGTTTTTTTTCAGTGGAAATGTTACGGATTTAAGCAGATGCAAATTACTAACTGCGCGTTCGGATGATGAAGCAGTTCCGAGAAATATTTGTCAAGGAAAATGTCACAGAAGGAGCTGATGGGGTTGATGTACTTGTGCACTAATCCATGGTACTAAGATATAGTTAGATAAAATTAGCTCGCAACAGTGATGTTGTTTAGACAGAACGTTTATTTAACAGTATACTAAAATTATAGGTAAATTCATTAAAAATGCTACTGAGAACTAATCATTAGGACCTTCAGTGTTTTAAAGAATTCGTCTAAACGAGATATATTTTTACAGAAATTAGAAACAAATGCGATTTCAAGGTTATGTTACATCATCGACTTTTATGGAGAGATCCAAATACTTTTGGTCGTAAGGAAATGTTATGTTGTATTATGTCCAACGACACAGCAAGCTCTTCTTGCTTAACTGGAAATGATATTCATCCAGCAAAGTTTCCAATCTCCTGGTCAAAATTGTTAGATTTACTGAAGAGATCTTTGCCTTTTGAAATTTGAACTCACGATCAATAACTTCATAAGTTTACAAATGAATAGCAACAAAGTTGCTCATATATCTCGAAGATCCCTGATGATAGTGATGCAGTGTTGGTGATATACACCTGAATCTCAAGTATCTAGCATGCCTGCCCTGGATTCTTGACTGGTGTCGCCTGTTTTTCTGATAAAACACAGAGTAATTATTTGTAGACCCAAATCGTATTAGCTCAGCAATTTAAATAGTGTTCCGAGCCAGAATGGCAAAACTTGAAGCAAATCTGTCAATTAGACATGCTCAATGCCGAATCCACTCCCTGGGCTGATTGGTTTAAGCACCCCACGAGAGAAATGCTGTGCAAATAAAGCTTCCAATTATGAATGTTTATCAGCCCAGAAGCAAACAGGTTCAATTTATTGGAATGGAAAGCTAAACTAGTGTGTCCCAGGGTTGTACATGGGTGTTCTTGGCCCCACACCACCCCGAAAAAATCCCCATCACTAACTGTTGCTGCTGCCATTCGTACGGCGTTCGTGCTACAGGAAAGTGCTTTATCATGCGAAAGGAATCGGTGCCGGTATACCCGGACACAGTAAAAACCGATCCTAGCCCCGAACATTCGCCGGGAACCGGAGCTGGGTTTTATCAATACCGGAGGGAATAATGCTGTCTCTCCCGGTTCGTCGGCTGCCTGCACCATAGTTTTGAACTGTGACGAAGCGGCTTGCGATACTATCGCTCGCCCCCATTCGCCTCTTTGCCAATAACCGTAAGGAATTTGTTTTGAAATTAAAAGATCAAAGATATCCAAACAAACTTTTCATCCTCGCTCGCTCTCATGAGGGCGCACGCTCTCGTTTACCGGCTTTGGCGGGGCGTTTTATTTTCACTTGTTTTTGGGAGTGAAAGCTGAGTTTCCACGGAGGTCACGAAGGATAGGGTGGATGTGGCGGAAATCCTCGATGTGTCGGTGTGATCCTTTTTCGATTTGTCGTGTACACAACGGTGGGCTAAGGCTAGAGGGACCTGCCCCGAGTGCAAGTGGGTTTGTCGCTCGCTGCGTCACCCGTGCTATCCTGACGCCCGTTTGATGTGAGAAGTGGAAATTGTTGCTACATTTCGATGATCTGATAAGTGTCTTATTTCGTCGAACGACGGCGATGAGGGGCCGTCATACCACACGGCGGCCGCCGCCGTCACTGCGCACAAAGTGTGGCATAACACTTTCCAAATTGATCTTGCACGGCCGTCCAGGCATGCTGGCGATGTGTGCCAGCAACAGCAAGCGGGTAGCTGACAAATACAACACAAAACACAACCCTCGAAAAAAAAAGCACACAAGATGACACCCACCTTACCACGGGATGTGCGAAATCGAGGAAAAGTAGGAATGTCTCCACTCCACGAAACGGTGCTGTAAAGTTTAATTTCGTTTTGATCCACTTACGTTCCACGGGCCCTTGGTTTTAGGTGTGGGCGGTTTAGTGCTACAAACTAGACATTCTCGTCCTGTTTCGGAGGGAATATACACACTACATGGACGACTTTGGAAAGGTCTTCCAAGAATGGTGGTAAGGAATTTGATCGGATAAATTGGTGAGTGTTATCTTTATCGGGATGGCAATAGGACACCCGGCCAGGACGCATACGCATACTTTCAGCTGGAACTTGATTACTTTCTCGCCCCGTCTAGATTGGTTTCCTTTTGCTTGGTGTTAGGATACTTTTTTTCTTCTGTGCCCTAGCGCTTGGCGAGGAGTTCTCGTGTGCCACTCTCGTGTAGTTTACATCGTTGCGCTCACTGTCGGACATATGAACCCCAGCATTATGGGGCGGGATGGCATAATATGTTAAATTAAAAAATACTCATCACCATAGTCTAGTCTAGTGTTCTGCTGCAGTCACTTTGAAGTTGGGTTGGGTTACTTGTACGGCTGAAAAGGGGTGGCACAGGGTGCAAAATAACATAAAAATTGTTTATCTGCCCTCGTGAGCACCGAGTGTAATGCGAAGAAGTGAAGCAGCCGGGCCGGGTACACTTTCTTCGTGCGGTAGGTGAGAATTTCTATATTGAATTTTTGATGCATGTACCAATCGGCTGTATGATATTTGGAATCTGTACCATATTGCTGTCTTTATTGTCTTGTGTTTATTTGAAATTGCACAAGATTATTAAAAGACAGTACAATGATCCACAAAGGAGAAGAATGAAGGCGTTAAGAAAACTTTGAAAACTAAAAGTAGAAATAGAAGTTATCCAACCACAAAGAATTTTATTATTTCTTGTTTGGGAGATGCATTCATTGAAAAGAATGGCAATAATAGAACCAAAAACTGTTTATTTTGATGTTGTCAAGATGAATAAACAACATGCACACTGCAATGCAATGCACTAACGCTTTAAAATCCGTTTATCCTCACTAATAAAACCCTGTATGCCAGCCTCGCTACAGTGGATCTATTTCATGTGGGGAATGCACTTCCAATTGCACTGGAAATGGCCTCACGGCACACACGGTTCGCCACACGGCGAACACGGATAGTTTGTGGGGGTCTTAGCATTGACCCATCATCATCATCGGTCATTTGGCTGGGACGAGAATCTGTGTACAAGAAGCTTCCATAAAGCGTTGATGCCGGCGTGAATACTAAGCAGACTGATCCCCCTTGGAACACGAGAGGCACACGAGTACGATCTTAATAAACCCATTGTACGATCCATCGTTTAGGGGAGGCCAAAGAACTCGGCCCGCTTTCCACCTTTCCTGTGGCTGGGTTGCATGGTTGCTGCCGGCCAGCCGTGGAGGGTTTTGTCGTTCCGATCACGCTGCAAAAAATTCTATTCAGACGCCATGCACGCGCTTCTGTGTGTGTGTGCAGTGGTCTTCGTATGCTGTCACGAGCATGTTTATGTGTGTGTGTTAGTGTGCATTTTTTTTTGTTCCAGTTTAAGATCATATATTTCAATTTATGGACCACAGCGTTCTCGACCTCTCCGGCACGGTTGCACTCTGGCCGGCCGGCCGGCACAAATGTACGGAGAGCACAAATTAAATTGTTCGAATATCACTGCTCGCATGCAATATAGCGGGATCGGTGTTCGGTTTATTTACATTCCACACGATGTGTGGTAGCACCTTGTGCGCTTGTTGCCAAGAACGGTACGCGACCCGGTCTTTGGCGGTATTTGTTTCTTAAAAAAGTTTAATATTTTGTAACTGCACCCGTTTCGGTGCTCATATTTCGTGCTTTCTGTTGCTTCTCATCCATTCTGCACCGGCATCAACCGGGGTGGGGTTTATTATTTTGCCTTTCTTCATCATTCGCTCAGCCGTATCATATATGCCGGTTTGTGCGATTTTCATTCTCAATCTAGTGGAACATGTAGGCAATGGCAATGCTCACCCTCCACACAAGGAGTGCTTCTGAGCCTACGCGTACGTGTGTGTGTGTGTTTTATGAGCCTTTTTTTTGTTGGAAAGTCACCCCCAGCGTAGAGGTTTTTCTTGATGGGAAGGAATTTCCCTGATTATCAAGAACCTTTTGTTCTCTCGATCATGACGCGCTGCTTCACGCTCCGACGCAGAGACCGGGAACGATTATATGTGCGAAATTAACCTTCCCCGGTGCTACACTGTTTGCACAGCGAGAATCGCTCAAGTGTTACTGTAGGTACGCGAACCGCGTGCGCCCAAAAAGGGGAAAGATCGCGCCCGGGCGTTACTTTTTTCTTCTTACCAAATGAACATACATTTCGCGTGTGTGTAGAATGTTTGCCCTGAAATGAATCGGAACGTGGAACGGGTTTTTTTTATTTGTAATGGGGAAGTTGTTTGCGCTGGAATGTGTTTCATATGCGCACCGAAAAGAAAAGAACGAATGCGTAACGATAGGAAGGACTTTAAACGGTTGTAAGGAATGTGGGACTTTGTTTTCGCGGCTAATAGTTGTAAGGTTAAAAAGAGTGGAAAGTAAATTTTTGACTAATTTTGCATATTTTTTTAAATGTTTTTATGAGGTTGGGAATCGATCCATGTGTTTATGAGCCGAACGATGATGCAACACGTCCAAATGACCGTGAACTTTTCAATTTTATATTATTATATCATTTAAATTTATAATTCTTCTTGTCCTAATATTGAGGAAAGTACCTGTTGAAATATGTTTTCTAAACATGTGTAAAGCATCTTTCAATTATTGTTAAAATAATGCCCACAAGTTCAACAAGATCGACAGACTTTTCCATATTTCACTTGGAAATTATTCAGAAATGGTACTGATTGTTGCGTTGATTCTTAAACGCTAAATCCGTCGCGAATTTCGGAAATGGATCCCAAAAACTGTAACAGGATTGTGACTGTAACAAATGATAATATATGCGAATAGTACAGGGTTTCCATGTTGGGTCAAATTTGAGATGCTTTCAAAGTTGAACTGACATATGTCGAGATTAATGTAGAAATTTCTAGTTCTATTGTGACTTTTGGATGGATCTTTAGAATTTGGATATGTTTTTCAATAGAAAATTGGTTCTTTACGAATCTTCTTTAACATACGCTTTTTTAACCACGCTTTGAAAGTGTTTGCGATGAGAAAGTTTAGTGTAAAATCCATTTCATCTTGCATAAGTCTTTAGAAAGGTGGAAAGATCTCAACGCAAATGTCTTTAATAAACTTCATATATTGTGCATATGTGCAGTGCAATAAGTTCTCATTGCTGCTATGATACCCAAGAGTTGTATAGTCCATAAACATAACCCGATCCGCCATAACTGTCCCTGCCGGAAACCCATCTGCCAACGAGACAAGGATTAACAGTTTACGATAGTGTTCCACTTCATGCCGGTTCTACCGACGATTTGACGTTACGCGAACGCCACGAAATGAACAAGCAAGTCGGTTGATGCAATTTTCATTTGTGCAAATGTTTAGCTCATCTCAAACCCGTGTACCGGTGATGGACCGCCATCATGCTCATAACAATCGTAAAACGTGAAGCTTGAATGTACCGCATACGAATGTGTGCGGTGAGTGCCATTCACGAGCCTGCGGAAGGCTCCCGTAATGTACCGTGCGGACGGACAGCGCTCCATCCACTGTGGTCAAACAGCCACAGCCAAGACAAACTGTCGAGCGACGTGCCGCGGCAAATGATATCGAAATGCGGGTTATTAAATTCTTTCCGTTTTCGCAGGTTTCCCGCACTGGAATGCTCCGTTGCGTACGGATGGGACCTTCCTCCCGGTACGCGTCGTACTTGTGGTATGGTTTTTCTAGCTCGCGCTCTTTTTTTCTCTTTTATTTGCCGAGCTTGTGAGTCGTGGATGACTTACATGAAGACGATAGCTCCAATGCTTGAGGCGGGTGAGCCTGCGCTTTTTATTGCTCAAGAGTACAATTTAATAAAAACCACTTTAACGCCCCTGTTCGTGAGTGGCGGCAGAAAATGTGGTTTAAGGGGGGCCCGGTGAGGGTGGCTGTGGAAATGTGGGGTGGTCAGTGTTGGGAGGGTAGTCTACGCGTGTGTGTGTTTAGCGGACTTACCATGAAGCCATGATCGGAATGACAACATGCCGCCCGCTCAGTGCAAACGCGCTTATGTCGGGCTTTCTTCGCGGAGGCCAATGAACAGGGCCAGGATAAAGATTTTTTTCTTTTCTCGTTAAATCATTATGATTTAGCATATTTTTCCGCGCCTCTTGAAGATGGCTGCGGTACGGTCGGTGTGGGATGGATGTGTTTTTTTTCCTTCCATCTTCTGCCGGTGGAATCCAATAGGAGCTGCATGCAGAACGCGTCTCGAATAGAAGATCATCATAATATTTACTTTAATTGATTTTCTACTTCTAAGCCACAGCTTGTTCGGTGCTGGGAGGTGGGTGAGAGAGAAGTTGACAGCTCAGTCTAAGCTGAGTTTGTTGGTCATTAAGGGAAGGAATTAACCGCTGATTAAGCGTATTCGGGGACTGATTGACTTTGGTGGTGTTTCATTGGTATGGAGACGATTGAAATTAATAACACCATTTCGTGACTTAATTTATCAGCATAAATGCACGACAGGAACTGGTACCGATCGTTCTGGTGTCATATGATCCCTTCAATGAGGACCTGTGTAACTGAGGCGCAATTCTTGCAGTTAGATCTTCTTAGTGCGTTTCGTACTGATGTAAAGAGTGGTGCGTACCATTGAAAAGAGCCATAAAGATCCACTTGTCGTGCAAGCTTTTGCCCATTTTCACGCTTCGTATCGGATTAAAGCACTCTCAATCAGCTGACCCAACCGGCACCGTTTATCTGCGGTCTATGACAAATGTTTTCCTCTTAAGCCAAGTGGACGTCGTTGAGCGCGAGTTCGGGCATTCGGGGTTACTCTCGGTTCCCTTTTGTTGGACGTGAAGTCCCGCAGATCTTCGGGAAGGAAATGATGACGGATCACTTCTTTTTTGTTGCTGTACGTCGGATCACGGATGATCGCGTTACGGGTTACAAGGGCGTCGGTCACATGACAAATCCTGCCGTGATGGAGTGGATGCGAGGACTCGCCATTTCGCCTACGCTGGGGCAAGCCTTCAAAACCCCTGCCGTTTGTTTTTTGTAGTTGTTGTTCTGTTTCGTTTTGGATTCCACCCTCGATGACGGACCATGTTTGGAGCCAGGCCACGCCACGGACCATCGACTGCGCGCTAACGAGGTCGATAACTAGTTTGGGACCCTATGATTTACCAATCGGCGCTCGGTTTTCTCCAAACACGCCGGCGAATCTCATTTGCGTTGGTGATTTTTCGATTCGCGCGCTAGGCCGGGGCCGTCCTGGTCTAACTACTTAGGAGGATGTGTTTTATTGTAGTCATTACTCGCACTCTCAGGTCTGCTGCGCCGAGGTTCGCCGGGTCCGCCGGATGATAATGCGGGGGTTCGGCGAGGTCGCAGGATCGAGCGTGATCCGAGGCGAGTTGTAGGGAGGCGAGATTTGTTGATTTGAGGTCAGCAGCCTATTTGGCCGGCGGTTCGAGAGTCCTCGTGCCCATTAAAGCCGACACGGTTTGCTGGACAGATGCCATTCTAGTTCCGCACCGGGAGGGATAAAGAGGGGAGCTCGTGCGGTAGACATAGGGGGAAGTGTGGCTGTTTGCCGGTGTTTATTTGATGGAGCATAAATTATACGGCACAATTGAAATGTGGCTCGCTAGGTGAAGAGAAGGTCCAAAGATGGGCTTTACGCGCGCACTCTGTTGTTGTTTGGTGAAGTCGTTGGTGGAGATATAAATATTTCCTTTCTGGTGTTTTTTTTCCCTCTTCTGTTGATGGTTTTGCTACCACCCGTACAATAATCACGTCCCACCTTGATTGTGTGAGACCCTCTCGAAATGGTCAAATGTTTCGGATTTACTTCGTTTTTTTTTCGCTCGTTCGTCTTCTCTGTGTGTAATGTGATGGTGATTTTTTTCTTTACGAGCCACATCATCACCACATTCGGTAGCGGGTTTGGGTGCGTTAAAGGACTCGATCACTGTTCGGTTCGGTAAAATCGTTTCTTGATTTGCATTCGCCTTCGCTGAAACCGTGCGGGGCCAAAAGGGCAGAGAGCTATAATTTACGCGCTGCACAACTCTGGTCGTTTTTTTTCTCTGTCTGTTGGTTATGAAAGTGGTTTTGCGTAGGTACGGCATGAATCTGAAGCAGCAGCAGCTTTAAAATGATATTTTCGAATCGGCAGCGTAAACCGGGCGCCGCACCATAATTATAACCCATCTGCTTCCATCTCGCGCACTATGGTAGAACGCGTGGCTTACACACATTTCAACGCGCAGTTTTGGAAGTGGATTAAGTCATTACTTTACACCCACTTGTGCACAGGGTGCACGACTTGGTGCGTGATTGGTAGTGTGTGGCCAATGTGTTTCGGAAAAAGGGAACCGGACCGATGGTGATGATCGGTTCCAAAAGGTTCGAATTGGTGTTAAATTTACAGTGCTGCTCGATGGGTGAGTGTTGTAATAGGATTATTTCAAAATAGGGAATCGAAAGGAACGGAACTTTAATAGGAAAAAAGCACCAAACAAGCAAGGCTGCTGCCCATCAAAGATTGCTGAACGCTTTCGAAACCGCGTTTCGCAGCGTGTGTCGATAAATTTAACGTACGCCAAACTATGTGTGTGTGCGTATTTCATTGACATTTCAACGAAGCGCTAATTCCGGCTGTTATCACCCCTTTTTTGCCCCCCTGAGCGCTCATAAGGGAAAGGTCATAAAATCAGCGTGTTATGGGTATTAGACTGGCCAAATATGGTAGTGCGTCGGACGGGATCCTTTCTAATTGATCGGTTTGTGAAGATATTTCACTCAGCCAGGTGCCAAGTGCGGGGTTTCGCGGTTAGATTAATCGCTGATGGGAATGGGTTGATGGGTTTCGCTGAAAAGATGATCGCGTGAGCTACGTTTTGAAAATGTTATATGCTTTAAGACACACATAAAGTGCGCTGGATCAATGAAAGGTGTCCCTCGATTGATTGAGGAAAACTGTTAAACAAATGATTTATACACACTTACTGCGAAGATTAGCACAGTTCATACCATATCAATATGACTATTGTATTTTTGAGTATAAAATAACACTTTGAAGTAGTTGAAATAAAGATTCCGTCAAGTGAGTAAGAGTAAGAATGGTGGCAAAATAATGACATTAAACTGCAATTTAATGCAGCATACCCAATAAAATATTTTCGATTTTGAGACAAATTAACTCCAAGAATACCAGTTATAAAGTCTTTTTACAATCTTAAAAGGGTTGGTCTGGAACCGGTTATTCAAGACATATAACGAAGAAATGAAACGAAATTAAACTTGAAAATTAGCTCTTAAATTACAACCGAGAATGCCCGGGATAAGACAAAATACAAGGAGGAAATGCCTTGAAAAAATTTGTATGTTAATCAGCCTATGTACTGCAGTACGGCAAAGATGCCGTCATAATTAAAATAAATAAAAAATAAGCTCTTAAATTTGTCAATTAACACAAAAGCATACAGAAATATTCTCTTACAAATGTGCAAATGCGCCATGCTAATACAACTTCAGTGGTCTTGGTCAGCTAAATATGCAACTCTGTTTGGTTATCGCGACTAGAAAATAAACTTATTTATTTAAACATTTTTCGTACAACTCGAAACAGATGTTTATCAGAATGATCTAAAAACCGCCAAAAATTGTAAAAGTAAATACTGGACACATTTAAATCATATGTTTTTATTCTAAAGCGTCAAGGTGTCCTATACTTACGTCAAGAACTGTAGGTAGTAAATATTAATTATTTCGTTTAATAATGTTATTTTGTTGTGGGAATAAATTAACATATTTCTTTGCCACGTCGAAATTTCTCCCATTGCTAAGCTCTGTTGTAAAAAAAAAAACTGCATCCAAATCGTTCGTGGAACGGGAAACGATGAAAAAAAGCTCATAATGATAAACATGCAAGCTCATGTTTAGCCCGGGCGCAATCAAAATGCTCTGAATAATGGAGCATCCGCCCTAATGATAACTTAAATCAATCATTCTGTGATTGTTTTCTCGTTTGTTTCTAACACAGTCAGGTCCGGGATTTTTTGAATTGCGAATGGTTAGGGCCTGTATGTTGGCTTTTCTCAGCCTTCTGAACCATGGGCCGCTTAAAACAAGGGCACCCGGTACAGGAATCCAATTTTCAAGCCCGAACCGTTTCCCATTCGATTCCCAATTCGTAGGGTTGAAAAACAGAAATTGGAAACCCCGGGATCATCTGCCTTTAGTCGGATCTGCTGCATACAAGCTTCCTCGAAGCTTACGAGCAATTAGGCAGCGTTGAAGATGGTACGAAGCTGGTGGCTCGGAATGCCGTCGCGAAGCTGGGCCACGGCTACAGTAGACACCCGATGGCCCTGCCTTACGTGGTGGGATTGGTTCGATTTGATTCTCTGTGGTCATTTTTCTTACACCGGCGCTGTTACACCCCGGAGGCGCAATGTGCGATTGCGGTGGTTCGTCAGCGCTATTTCGGTGGCTACCGTGCGGTGCGCCAGGGCCACGGACCAGACTGATAGATGTTTAATAATAAACATTTACGTCTCAATAAGAGATGCCTCCTTAGCTTGCCGCCGGCTTATGGGGGGATGGTGTTACCACTTGCAGGGCACGGATGGAACGGGTCAAGGCGCGAGAAAGCTGCACTGTTGGGAGGGTGGTTCGTTCTCGTTCGCAGGGTGTAATCCAGGAAAAGGGTTCGGCCCTGGCCAAGCGAAGGAAGGCTGGCCTTGAGCCAGCCCGGTTTAATGAATGTGCGAATAAATATCGAAAGCAAATTCAAAACAAATTAAGTGCTCATAATTCGAGGGCTTCGGCGGTTCGGCAGGCTACTTCCAGCAGGACACCAGCAACACCGGTGGCTCCATTCACAGGCCACAGGCGCACACCAAGAACTAGGCTCGGTTGTGGGGTGGTTGAGGTTGTTGTTTTTTTTTCTCATCTCTCGTTCCTCATTCCAACGCCCGCCAGCACTCGTTTCTTCCCCGTTCGTGTCTACACGCGCGTGAACGGAGGCATTTGTTTGAATTCCACCGAGAGCGCTCTCTTTAATCTTGTCGCCGTTAATTGGCGATTTGTGGATTATTTAACGTTTGTCATTTTTTTGTTGTTGCTGCTGCTGCTGTCTGGGGGTTTTCGGTCCCGGGACCACAGTCGCCGGGACGGCTATTAGTGCGACAGGGTACAATTACGCGGCGGAATGGGCTGGTGTTTATGAGCCATTATGCAAGAGATTTGCGTGTCCGGACCGTACGCAGTGTACGCCGGCAATAAGTTCAGTTTGTTTCATAAATTATCGGCCGCAACTTTGTGCGCTGTGTGCTGTGAGTTTGGTTTTGCAAGTGCAGGGCGGAGGCCCTAGGTGCAGATTAATCATTTTGATTATTTTGATAAGAAAGTGGTAATGGTGTTTGAAAGAGAGAGAGAGAGAAAGAGAGAGAGAAAGAGAAAAAGAGAGAAAAAACTAAATGCAAAGTACGCAACAATCGCCTGCGTATGGGAAAGCGATCATTAATCATGGGATAACGATCGAGACCGGGAAGCTGTACGTACGATTTGTGAGACAACATTCATCGCTGGAGGATGATTCGAGATGAATGCCAACTCTTCTCGTTATGTGAAAAAGTATTTCAGTCGTTCTATCGAATGAAAAATGTACAATGGAATGTAGTGCTCCATGAAGCCTGCATTCGGAACTTTATAATGCGTCTTTGTTAAATTGTTTAGGACTCTTTCGAAAAGATTGATATTAATAACTGGGTATAAAATAAATTATTTTTTAAAATGTTGTAATTAAATTAATAACACTCTATCGTAGCTTTCTTAAAGGTTATTAGTTTTTAGCTCTTTTGATTCGTTAGATAAAATAGAAAATAGAAATTAGGGTTGATTTTGTTTTGGTCTGTCTATACGCCTGTCTAACGTCTGACGTCTAACAAATTTGATACGCAACGTTTCCTCCAGAAAGGACAGACTATCCATATGTATGTAGTACATTGATGGGTGCGTCTTGGTATATGATCTAGAAGGTCGTTACGCCAAGGACAAGACGAAGAAGAAAAATAACGTTTTTTCCCTTCAAGAGATATTTCATGTATACGGTAGTGCCGAACAGAAGTTTTATTTTACTAGCTCAAGCTGTAGCCATAATCATTCTCATGTAATACCCGAAGGGTTTTCATATTTGCTGAACCAATAATCTGTTCTTGCCTTCAAGAATTGGAATGATTTGGAGCAAACCAGGAATCTATTCTTGTCTTCAAGAATTGGAAAGATTTGGAGCAATTGTCGATTTTATTAAGAAGACCGAAGTGATCGGTCATGGAAAACATCATTTAAGGAAATGGGATGTCTAAAGCAAACATGTTAAAACAAAGATCGTCAGAGACTCTCAATGCTCTGGATCCGGAACCGGAGGACCTATTGCAATAATTTCGATACTCAAACGAAGGCGTACTAGATAGTTAAGGGCATTCACTTAATTCAAATATTGTAGCTTTCAACAGACTTTGTCCAGGTTTGAGATATCTGGCGGGAGTCATCATCATTACAATATTGATCCATTTGTCTAATTTTCCTTATAAACGTAGGATTCAAAGGGAAATTTACTTCATCCTGTTAATTTAAATAAATAATTTCCTTTTAATGTTAAAGTTTACAGTTTTTCTACTATAACTTAGTCTGTATAGGTAAGTTATCTAAGTTACATGATTTTCTCAATCAGTCTGCTAGTAATATTTTGATTTTTACGAAGTGATTGAGTAGCGTAAATATGCACGATTGTATCTTGCTCCTCCCAAGTGCGTGAAAAAACGAGCTCACGCTTAATGTTTTGCCCATTCAGGCACAGGTATGCAGCTTTT
>STHB01014476.1:0-13062 GCA_018908115.1 Anopheles rivulorum
ATTGCATTTTGCTGTTGCGTACGCGAGATTGCACCTGGGAGCTCATAAATCCTTCCATCTTTGCGTGATTCCCACCCGGCTCGCACCGGCTCTGTGGGCAAAATCATAAATCGCACCCCAAAGCGCAACCCCGGCAAGTGCGGGAAAAGAAGTATTTGTGTGGCCGTAAATTGAAATGATTGCCATGTTTTGATTGATTGTCCGCGGTAGCCATCGGTATCGATGTAACGGTGGTCGAGGCGCCTTCACACTTGGTGGCGAGGGCAGAAATCTTGGTCTCTGGTTTTGGTTTTTTGGATAATAGTTTGGTTTTGCAACCGCAACGGTGTGGGATGCCAAGGAATGCTCTGTTTCCGGATTATGATGCACTTTTTGGTGGCGTGTTAATGGAACTGGGGAAAAAAAACATCCGTTGTTTTCTCTTTACGTTTCTCGTGTTCTGTTCTTTAAACGTTTCTATCGAAGATTGATAGAAAATTTTTATTTCTTATGGTTTTAATTTATGCATTTTTTTCGATGCTTCTTTGTGATTCTCTTTTATTTGTCACATTTTTACTAATTTGTTTTCGTACCTTCGTTCTATTTTATTGGATTACTTGTTATTATTTTTGTATTACTTGTTTTAAAGCTTTTTTATTTAAATTTTTATTTTTTGTAAAATTATTCTTACAAACCTGTGTTGTTTAAACATTTAGAAACATCAGCATTAGTTTTTATCTTCATTTTTTTAACTATTTATTTCTGGTAAAGATCTCATAAGATCAGTTTTATGGAACCTTCAATGAAACGTAAAAAAAAATATTTTACTACAAGCCAAAAATAGTTTTGTGAAAACCCCCAAATTTCTTCACACCAAAGCCTCGTATCAATCGTAACAACCAATTTCGTAGTTGAATCATCCTTTGCGCCGCCCCTGCGTGGAGCAATGCGACTAGTAGACACATTTGGTCGATCGGCTTTATTATCGGCCCAATTAGTGACCGGTCAGTGGGCAATCCCAGCCAAATATGTGTGTGTGTGGAAAGTGTGGTGAAAAGTTACAACCGACTGCAACCGAAATCGAACCGAAAAGAAACAAAGGAATAAAAATCGAATCGGAAAACCAAAAAAGAAAAAAAACAACCAACCCATTGGAATGAATAAGTCATCATATAAACGAACGGCGAGCATCGGCCATTCGTCGTTCGGCTTCACTCTTATCAGCTGCCCGATGTGCGCAATGTTTGCATTTATTTATTTTGTGGAAACATTATTGCATCAAATTTCGGCATCAAGCGGGAGGATTATTGTTTTTCGTTATTTTTCCCCTTTTGGTTGGGTTCCCTGCGAGGAAAAAACGGTTGGTTTCGCGCACACGCGTCGACGTTTTAAGCTTGATCAACAATTTAACCGATCACACCCCATTAATATTGGTATAAGGCTTTTAAACCTTTCGCTTTTTTTGGGCTCCCCGGTACACGCAGACACAAATTCGTGGTACGTGCGTTTTTTTTTTCCTATGTGGACCATCGCGTTTCGGACCAAACATTGGTGCGTCCCATTCACTTCCAATGAATTTTCCGCATTATCCGCACTGTTGTTTATGCGGTGTGTGTGTGTGCTGTTGTGCTACTGGTTGTGTTGGATTTTTCGGCTTTTCGCAACCATTTTCCTCTTTGCCAATTTTTGATTTTTGTTGTTCCCTGCCCGGAAGGAAGTGCACTGTGCCACTGTGTCTGCAGGCGATTTCTGTTCCGTACCGTGTTCGGCAAAACAGGTGTGCTTTTACAGCCGGTCGGCCGGTCGGACAGAGTCGTAAGACACATGTATGTGCGCGTTCTTGAAACCGTGAAAACACACGTAGCATCCCAACAAACAAGAAGAACCATTTCATGAAATATTCACGACGCAGGTGAAAAGAGTTTCTTTCTTAATGGAATAGAATTAATACGAAATGCGTTAAATCATCATTTTTAAAGCGTTGTTTTTTCTCACACAAAAGTTAGGCCGAGCGACTAGCGACACGATGGGAAAGTTTGATTTATAGCAATAGCATTTCTGCTGCTTCCGCTTCAAACGTGCGTGTGTTTTATGAAACGAAAAAATCGCAGCAAAAATGCCATCTTTCATTTCGAAAATGTAATATCCACTCTTTGGATTTAACATTCTGAAACAATGCTGCACATTAATTGGGATGAACGGCACCGGATTGAATTTCAAAAATCAGAAGCTTTATTCTTATTTTTTATACTCCCTTCAAAACGTTTCGCGTGCATTGAATTGATTTTTAAAATCTTTCGGATAGCAACCATTGCTTGTTTGGTGGTATTTTGACGCACAAATCCCATCACAAATCCCGTAATGAAAAGAGGAATCCCTTTTTAATCCCTTACTAGTGCCAGACAAACCGTTTCTAAGCGTTTTTTTTTTTTGTTTCCTAATCCACTGCGGTGTTTTATCACACTTTTTGCGTTTCTTTTTGGTCGGTGGGTGGAGAAATTAAATATTAAAGGGCAGCAGCAGCAGACCATAGTCGTCATAGGCCTGCTGCGAGTGTAAATAAACCAAATATTTAATCTTATCAGCCGAGGCGTCGAGGCGGCCGACGAAATTTTTGCTTATCTGGGCTTCAAACGAATCGAAGCAACCGTACCCGGTTTGGGCGAACCTGTGCGGCCAAATTACAGGAAGCTTATTGTTGGAAGAATGTTTTTTCCTTCTTCCTTGACTAACATCATCGAACGGTACGATTGGACAGGCCTGAAAACAAAAACTGATTTCCAGCCACGGTTGCTTCGATTAAAAGCTCGCTAACCTTAAACGCACGCACGCAGTTTTGTTCTTCACTGCATTGTTCTCGCTTTTCTCTTTCTTACTTTGAGTTTTTCAACCTCCCCCTCCCTTCCCTTCCCCACCAAGTTTGCGCTTGCGGTGGGAGCATTCCCATAAGCATCACTTGAATGGCAATGAAACTTTTCCAATAATCTAGTGCCCTCTGATCTACGCACACCCTGATTATCGCTGATCATGATGGTAAGATGGTGGAGGAAGGGGAGGGGAAAGGGGGGAAACTATTACACTCCCACCCTCCCCCGTTCACCCCCCCCCTCCCGCTTCCGCTTGTATTCTAACCCATACCCCATCGAGCGGAAGGTGACAAAAGTGGCCGGAAAATTTAATTAAGTCGTACCGCGCGGGCAGTGGAGGGAAAACAATTTTCACGCTTGACACGATTGCACAGACAGCAGGAGACGCAAAAAGGCAGCAAAGAAGTGTCCCAACACGAGGGAACTTTGCAACGACCGCATGATACCGATGGTGAAGAATTTTGGATCATAGTGGGAAGTGGGGTGGAGATTGGGGAAGGGGGTAGTGGGGGGAGGGGGATGATATGCAAAAAAAGTTTCTTATGACAGAAGAAGAAATGAAAATCAAAACCAGACACATTTGGATCGCGACCGAATCAGTGCTGACTTAGATTTATGCCTAACCATGGCCTGCTGCAGTAGTTCATCGCAGTGTTGATTGAAAAGCGGGAGCGAAACAGTTTAGAAGAAAAAACAGTGATTGTAAATAATTTCGTTTGTTCCACCCTTATTAGAAGCGTCACAGGAAGGGTAGATGGTAGATAAAGCAAAGTCGAACCAAACGAAAACACGTGCGTGTGCGTGGGTGTTTGTACATGTGTATGATAGTGTTGGTTAAGTGAATTATTATTTAAAAACAAAAAAAAAAACAAAAACAAAGCATAAAAATGGTGTTCTGTAGCTGTGCGTTCCTAAGCTGCTACCTGCTGACCGCGGTCGTGTCTTACGTGGCCGTCTACATCTTACAAGTTGTGCTAGGTAAGCTCGAGAACAGATCAGCTCATCACCGATGACAAATTTGCGAATGCTCAACCTGCTTACAATTTAGTACTTTAAGCAATCATACACTTGTCCATCAGTAGTGTCCACCATTTCACCATCGGCATACAATTAATGCAATAAAATGCAAATGGCACCGGATCGGTGTATCAAAAACAGTCAAATGAGACGAACTAATTTGGCTCGCGCGCTGAATGATTTATCGATTTGGCAAGATGGAACGCAAACTAGAGAGTTGACCGGTGCTGTGACATTGGATGGGAAATCAATTCGGCACCATAAAAAAAAAAAATTAATGCTCATTCGAACTGATGATAAAGTGTGTTAAAGGACGTTATGCTTTATGGTTCGGCGCGCAGGAAAGGCACTGATTTTCGTAACGCCAAAAACAAAAAAGAAGGAAAAGTGACACCCTGAATGATTGTATAGATTTCTATTCATTGCTTAACTTATCACAAATTTGGATCACATAAGTTAGGTAATGCTCGATAGGGCGCTGCGGAATGTTGTTGCACCAGTGCTGTAAATCAGGAAGTAGTGATGCGTTCATCCTTTCGCTGAAATTAGCAATGGTAAAAGGCAACATTAACTTCACCTTTCGCCTGCGAAAGCATGCGAAGGAAAGTCAAACTAACCAGGAAAGTCTTTCGATAATCAAGCGTGGCGTTAAGTGTATTAGGCACATCTTCATGCAGTTTACGTGAACTCGTTATGGTTATCGAATAACTAACCTTTAGGAAAGAGGTGTAATTGATTTTGAGCTTGTTTGCTGTCTGTTTGTCTTGATACATCGGAATGAAGAATTTGTGCTGCAGCACGATGGTTAAGGTACAGCAACTTATAACTTTTTTAAATTCAAATTAAATTAAAATTAAATATGGAAATTTTGGAAAAATCAAACAGCTATAAGTACCTTGTGGAGCATCTTTTTCTGGAGATTGTTAATTGTTAAAAGAAAGTGAGAGTTTATTCTGATTTGTTATTTATATTATTTTTATCTATTTTTCATTTACTTATTTGCTTTATTGGAGGGTTTGATTTTAAAGTTTAATAATATGAAATTTCCACAAGTATTTATGTGACTTCTTTAACAATTTTAGTGTTTTTATATTTCTCCCATATACTAGTGAATAAAGTTAAGCTAGGAGATCTTCAATGACACAACAAAACTGGAAAATGATTACCAATATTTAGTTATAATTGAACACTTTTTGATTATTTTTTGTAAATTGTTTCCTATGACTACATATGTTCCTACAAATATTGGAGCTTAAGAGCTTTTTCATGCATTTAACCACAATTTTAGATTTTAGCCACAAACAGTAAACAACACATAACTTACAGCATTAGTATCTTTGTTGCTAAGCATTAATTTCATTTGTGATGTCCAATAAAACTTCCATTTATTAAAGTCTTTATAGATTTAGATATTCTTTTAAAGCTCAGTTAATTGAACACGTACGTCTAAACGCAAAGACATTGTACCGAATGCTATCTTTGCCAAACGAATCAACAAATAGCTTCACGATAAAACTATCCGTTCATGGTCATTATAGTGCGGCAATGCAGTATTCCTACCGTAGACACACCAAGCTAGTACGTTAAAGTATTATTAATGTTTATCCAAAACGCGATCCTGCCCGATAACCTGCCTGTGATCGCACCGAAATGCGGCTAAGATCACAGATTATCACGCCTGAACTTTGATTACGTGTGGAGCAATGAAACATTTAAAAAAAACACAGTCACAGACGGCGCCGAAACTTTATCGCCTGCTCGTTTTGGCATAAACCTCGCCCAAGCGGCTCGTACGCGGTACGCGAAACCAAAACTCACCGCGTAAGTCACCCGAGATTATCGGCCATTTTGGTCGCGACGGTGAACTTGACACCGTACACACACACATACGCGAGTGATTACGGTCACCTTTCGCTCTTCAATTTCGCGTGCGACCTTCGTGCCCTTCACGGTGGCCACCTGTAAAGGAGGGGCCACCATTTTGCATCTCGATTTCAATGCCCGTTGAAAGAGACGTAAGCCACAAGCACACGGGCGGACATGGGTCGAGCTGGTAAGGAAATTCGATTGCATACCGAAGTGAAACAGGTTTTCGTACGCACGAAGGACGAAGGACGCTCAAGGACGTTGCATAATGGTAGCCATGATTGCAGTAATGCTCTTCCTGTGGAGCATATACGGGACAGAGAAGACGATTAAACTGGCCATTTACTTCGATTTGGTGAATCGTTTTTATGAGATTAAAAAACGATCATGAATGGTGCTTTTTCATTTCTCTCTTTCTCTTCACCTCTCTCCTTCTCTCTGCCTTTCTTGTTTTCTTTCTAACAAAAAAAAAGCCCCGCAACCGAGTAGGATAATTCATGCATAAAATCGGCATAATGCAATTGATTTCCCTTATGCAAATAGTCCGATCGACAGCGGCTAACTTGCACCTATGGGACAAAAACGCAAAAGATGATGATGGTACAAGTGCTTGTCGTCGGGTCACTCAGGTGGAAAACACGCAAGTGTGATTGAAGGAAGCTTCCCCTTGTACACACACACACACATGCAAATGGTAATTTGCGTGATCAATCGAAGCTAACGATCGACGCACTGCGCTGAACGTTTTGGTCGTGGATGAGTTCAAGTGACCACGACAACAGCGTAACATTCGCGCACGAGAACACACGGTGGCATTGCGGCAAACACACAAACAAAAAACACAAAACAAGAAATACAACAAAAAGCTTAAAGACCAATGTTTTGGTCCAAAGTTTCACGACCACGACGGCACGAGCAGGCTGATGCCGGAACGAACGAAGACCGTTTGCTTTGCTGGTTCACTCTGTGTGTGTGTGTGTGTGTGTGTGTGGTCTTTTTTTGTTTGTTTGTTGTTATTGCGTGTCTTGTCTTGGTTTCGGTTTCTTCCGTTTGGCCGCGTTCATTTGCTGCAGTTTTCGATTTCGCAGTTTTCGACCGGTGGCTCCGAGCATTAATTCGTGCCGTTTTTTTTTCTTTTTGTTGGCAATCTTGCACAGTTTCACGGATTATGAAGCGGATCCGGCGAAACCGTTTGATGCGTTGGTGTGTGAAAAAAAAAACATTTAATAAAAGTTAAAGCAAAACATTTAATTATTAGCAATGATATGAAATGTTTACGTGAAATTATCTGATGTAAGCTTCGCCTAAATTCATGAGGCAAGGTCAAAACGATAAAGATGTCACAGTCAAGGACAGTAGTAGAAGGCTTATCTGAAAACCTTTCGGACGTTCCGGAAAGTTTGCATCAACATTACGTGAAAAAATGGACGCTTTCTTTGTGGAAGCATGGAAAACTACCTAAAAGAGAAAGGAAAGCATTTTGTTAGTAAATAGTATATATTTATTTTAAAACTTAAATGAAACATTTTTTTTTTTTTGTATGCATGCATGCAAATTTATTTCGGTAGTCACTTTGCCCGCCTGATGTGTGTCACCTTGAGCGCTTTGTGTTTTGTTGATCTTGACCATTGACGTAATTAGTAGTAGTTTGGGTCCGAGTGTCTCAATCTTTCAACAAAAAAGACACATAAAAGAGCTGAATAAAACTGATTGTGGGTATACCAACAAAAAAAACCAGAAGCCATTAAAAGAGGAAGCATTCATGCACGTTCATCACACGAAACACACGCTGCAAGATGGATCATGACGACCCCTGTTTGTGCCTTAGGCAGCTTAGGCTGTAGATTGTTTTTTTTTTTTGTTTGTGTTTTTACCTTCCCTCGACACTTTTCCTAACGCAACACAAAAATAGTAAAGAGCTTAATCGAATCGAGCGTAGAATGCTAATTAAAGCGAGCGAGCGCTCCGTTCTGGATGACTTCAATCAAGGATTGCCCTACGACGGTAATTACACTTTGCACTCACCTGCACCACGAGAGTCCGAGGGTCGGTAATGTAACGAGCTTAAAATAGCAAATGACCAACCGAGCGAACGACTTCCACCCCTAAAGGCCTGCCGGTCGAGATTAAGCGATTCTTGTCGCGCGCGTTTTTCGCTCACATGTGTGTGCACGGATGCACCATTAGTGTCCTTCAACTCATCCCTCATCGGTTACCAGCAGCAAACAACGTTAACATTACATTAATGGGAAGAGAGTGAACAAAAAAAAATACCGAACAACACTAGTGACTTCTTCTGAGATGACCTCAGGCAACTCCTATGCAGAGCTGATCTTGAAACCCATTGAAACGGTCGCTTCGTTAAGTGTGAAATTATTAATTGCATCCCTCGTTTTACTACAAACAGCACAACATGTTTCTATGACAACTTCTAGTACACACACACACTCACTCAAACACTTTATCATGCACTTTAGCAATCGTTTTCAGGTTGTGTTTTGTTGTTTTTTTGCGTTCATTTCCATCTTTATTTGCATGGTTTTGAGTCTCTATTTCTCTTACCTTTTGCAACTACTGTTTTTAGCAATTCTATTTCTGCTCTGTTTGAATTACTTCTTTCCTTTCTTCAAATACTTAATTCCTTTTCATTGTTTTCTTTTTCTTTTTTCTTGGTTTAATTTTCCCTTCACCCCACCCGGCAGATCTACCGCTATGGGAAGGTCAACAGCAGCATCACAGCCCGAGCGATCAGCACTTCGAGCTGAAGCGACTGATACAGAAGATACTGGAAGAGATCGCCAAGCTGCCGGAGCTGCTGAACCACAGTGGCCTGCCATTACGGCCGGAAGAGCATCTGCCGTACTTCGATCCGAAGAAGTACGAACAGCTGTTGGCCACTGCGGTGTTAAATAAGGTAGGCATCTGCCCAAGTCCCAATTTCCCGCTGTGCATACTGTCGCATCTCCCAGCAAAAACGTGTTACGTAGCGAATGTCAGGCTAGATTATCCGCTCCACGCGTTGCTCATATGACCGATTAATTCGGGCGCGTTTGTATGAAATTTGACGATCGAAAGTGGATCAATCTTAGGAAGAAATTCCGGAATTTTTGTATCGATAGGTAAAGTTCCCCATCGTTAACACAATTGTTGTGTCAATGTGCTTGACACACGAGTCATGCGTTCGGTGTCGTGGACACAATCGCGTACGTCCGGAAGGTTTCATTTAGCAAAGCACACTTGTAAGGATTCCGCACCTTCGCCAGTGCGCCCTAATGTCAAACGCTCAGGAATAACCAGGTGAAAGTAAGAAAGCGAGAAAGGGAACAAAACATAGGAACCCGAGTCCACCGAAGAAGTGTTTGGTGGGCAATTTTATACAATCAGTTCGTGTCGAACCAGAAGAACCGCCACATAGCAAGGTAGTACGCTCAAGTACGCCATCGCCATCCGAAGTGGCTACAGTGTCTAGACGAGCGCGTACCAGGGCGGTAGTGTACAAAGCAAAGAGTGACAACCGGTATTGCCTATCGATACTATTGTGTGTGCGATATTATCATCTTCATTAGTGGCGTGTTTTGGCTGTCAGCAAAACACTTTGATAGTTGTTATCATACTGGAACGGAACTTCGCCCAACACGGCGAATCGTCCCAAGTACGTGGTCAGGTGTTCTCAGTTGTTTCAACCACCCGTAGTGTGTGAAGTGACTCTCTGTGTCTCCAAATTCGAGTTTCGAAACATCAAATTGTGTATAGAATCGTGCAAGTGCAAGGGAAGGATCAGCAATTTGTAACACGTTGCGGGAAGCGCAATGCTCAGCGTGATCACAGTTGTCGTCGGTACGATCTATCTGTACTTTGTGATCGAATATTTTCTTCTCGCCCCAGGTGGTGGACGACTATCGGAATCCGAAAAATTTCACCAGCAGCGGTGACGTGGCAGGGAACTCGACCGGTGCTGCCACACCATACGGTACAGTGGACATCAACCACAATCAGCTGTCTGGCGAGGGTAAGTGTACGGCAACAGTTTTCTGGTGATGAGGGTATTCTGTTCGTTCAAAGGTGCTTCAAATAGAATTTTGCTCCACTTCCAGTTATAGTCCTTCGTGGTGGAAAAGGCTTTTTCTTTACATGTTTATTCTAAAAACCGAATTCAAACTAAAGCATGATTTTACACGTTCGATTCGACCTCAAACCATACCATGAAGTGTTTGAAAAATTTGATCCAATTATGCAACACTCTCCTGCCTTCACAATGTGCCATTTTGTCGAAACATTTCACCCAGAACGTCTTCCACCATTCTCAAGCCAACCGTCTTCGTAACGCTTCGTAATGGATTACAGTAGCTTAGAGCGAACCGTTCGAATGGCTTAATCTACTGCGTTACCTCAATCGTTTGGCGCCGGGAAAAGTTGGCACACGGTTCTTGAGTGACACAGTTTAAAATTTGAAGTTTAGTAACAAACCGAACCTAGTGTACTTTGTGAGGAAGGCAAAAAATAATTGCATTAATGTGTTTGCCAGGTTCGGTTTTCCTTAGCAATGTGTTGCGTTTGTTGCGAAATGAGAGTGGCCACCGTTTTCTTAGACGAGAACAAGCATTAGAACGTTTGTTGGTTGGTGTTTTGTTTGGGTAATGCAATTAGGTCTTGACTTCTTCCTGCATGTGCGGTGCATCGTGCTGGGCCCAAGTGTCCGGACGATCTTTCTGCGTCTTCCCTAGTCTGGTTGGCAGTGATTTGTGTGACACGATACGCGATATCCCCTGTCTGCACGTGAGGCACTTGTAATACCTGAAATAGAATCCAACCCAGAACACACTAGCGTTGGCCTTGAACTTTACGACAACACCCTTGGAAGGGTTTTGTTTTTAAGGAAGTGTTTCACCTTTTTTCCTCCGGAGTACAAGGAACGCTGGTGCAGGTTTTAAAAGTCTTGTCCCCATCCCCATTTGGAGGTGGGACAGACTACTGGTGGTGTACTGTACTGTCCTCCGCTTCGGTCGCTATAAGACCATTTAATGCTTGTTTCGTGTAGTGCCTTCGCAATTTGCTTTTGCCAGTCTATTATAAGTTAGCTGCCCGTGTTCGCAAAACGGTTATATCACCATCTTGTTTCTTTGTCCGTCTTTTTATCTTTCTTCCATGCTTCGTGTACTTGTGCTTCTACGAATCCTTCCGCAGGCAGCCATCGGCAGGGTTTGCTGAGCAAAGAGTCACTCCGACAGATGTCCGTAACGGTAAGTTCGTTTGTGTGTTGTTCTATTCTGTCGGATAGTGTCATACTTCAACATCTTCAATTTCCGGTATACCTGACGGCACACAAAACAGGCTGACGACGTCCATTTGCACGAAGGCGTCAGCTATACAGTACCCGGAGAACGACGGCTCTCCGATACGGACGAATCCTATCTGAGCGATTACATCCAACGGCACAAGGTACCGCTGCCCGATCTGTCCGATACGACCGGTTCCGGTTCCGGTGCCGAGGACGACGATCTGCAATCACTCAAATCGAACGCCACCGATGGTACGTGGGAGGAGAACTGGCTATTCCGCAAGCGGCAACTGAAAACGACAGAATCCTCGATCGCCATGCTCGTGCCATCGCCAACGGAAGAGGTGAAAGCGCTGATCGGCGACAAGAATGCGGACGAGATCAGTGATCTGTCGGAGGCGGGCTCAGACTGCGAAGGGTACGAGTCGGATGGTAATGTGAATGGGGCGCCTGCTAAACCAGAACAACCTCCAGCGGCAGTGATACCGACGAGCAGTAAGGACACTAGCGAGGGTATATCATCCTCGTCCAAAACACAAGATTCGTTGGAAGAGCAACTGCCACCCGATAGTCTCGTGTCGATCAACTCACTGCCGGTCAATGAGGATGTGCTGTCGGAGGCTACCAACAGTCAGCTGCTGGCGGAACAGTCGACACAGAGCCAACCGAACGGTCACAGTACGGCCGGTTTGCTGCTAGATGATCTGATCAGTATCGAACCGGTCGCGGAACGGGTAGAGACTACCAATCCTGCCATTACGAATCCCTTCCTGGATGATGCGTTCGAGGCAAACAATAACGTCATTACTGATGATGTGAAATTACTCCAGCGTACCGAGGCCGGTGACCATCGGTGAGTTCAGGCAACAATAAAAGAAGATCCAAAAATCTTCGAATTACTAGGATTACAACTGCTAACTCCTAACAGCTAAGACCGATTAGTGTGTAAAGAGCTTATTCTTGCTGATGCTTGTTTGCATTGTTGGTTATTATGTGATACGTCCTTTGCATTTATCATCCAGCAATAGCGGCTGGAATTTCCATTGTTTTATTGAAAGTATCCTAAAACGTGATTCTCTCTTTTTATATTCCTTCCAGCAGTTCCGCCACCGAATCCAACACCAACGGTGACCGAAAAGAAATCCCAATAGATCGAGGTAAGTCATCCCGACCGACGCAGGTCCTACAGTTTACCATAACCCTTCGTTCGACTAGCAGCACCAGTAACAACCCAACCTCCGTATAGGTTTGGCTCCCCTATTAACCAACACCACCACCACAAACGATACCCCGTCTGTACAGTCCGTTTGACTCCCAACACATGAAAATGCACGCACCTTCCTTGCCTTTCCAACACAAATAAACCCGAATTGCTAGACACCCACAAAAAGACATCCGGTATGGCACACTAACAAATGCACTCAAACCAATCCACCTTAACCATATATTCTGCAGCACACCAAGAACAGCAACACACGCATTCGTTTATTTCTCCATCAAATCCCGTAGTAAACGTAGCAGATAGTAGTAATATTAGTAGCGTTAGCGTAGCGGATAGTACAACTGGTAATGGTGCTAGTGCAGATAGTACACCCGATAGTGGCGATGGTGAACGGTATACTAACAAGCCTGAGTGTTTCAAACAACCGAAAGTGTCGCAACCACTGCTGCTGCTGGAAACGCAGTCACCGCCGGACTCACCGATACAGCAAGTGCTCTCGCCCCATCCGATCATGATGACGATTACGGATGTGTTTGATCGGCTGGCGAACAGTTCCCCACTGACGGCCATCTCCGAGGAGCAACCGCCGCCCATGCTGCAGGAAGTGGTTGAACCGGAACCGAATCAAGAAGCGGAACCGATGGCAGAGCCAACGCTGCTGGAAGTCATTGACGAGGAGAGTTCACTGTCAGTGGATGTGAAACAACCGGCACTCGTTCCGATGGACAGTATGCAAACGGAACCGGATGACGAGTTCGAGTATCGCACGATATCGGAAGCGACCAATAACAGTCTCCCATTGGCGGAATCGTTCGATGCATTGGAATCGTTTG
>STHB01014499.1:0-13058 GCA_018908115.1 Anopheles rivulorum
GTCGCGTAGTCGGGACGGAAAGAACTCACGGACACCAACGCCGACAGGCCATGTAGATGGAGTGAGTGCTTTGTTCCGAAAGATCGCAGGTATTCTCACTTTGAATGATAACCAGTTCAAAGTGTTAACACTGGCTCCCCTTCTAACCAAACAGTAAGCTAATACGTCGTCGGTGAGTAAACGACGCTTAACGGAAGCGATCACTTGGTCCACGGTGACGGCTGTAGATAAGCGGGATAGGCGAATCCAGATCCTGTCCAAACGCGGTTCAGGAAAAACAGCTCTGAGTGGGGATGAATTCGGATCAGTGCCCATGAGTTCTTCAGGTAACGATGGTGGTGGTGGGATGCAGCTCTCTGTATTTGTGTTTGGCAAGGACGCGGCTCGAAAGTTAATGTTTACATTATTTTTGTTGGCGTCCGGTGAAGGAAACTCCTCGACGACGCGTCTACGTTTATTGCCCGGGGCATGTTGCGGTTCAGGATAACGAATGCGGGGTGTGGGTGTGGATTGTAGTAAACTAAAACCACTGCGGACCTCAGCAACGATCGGTTCCATAAGCTTCCCCATAGCTACCACTGTCGAGGCAAGAGCTGCCTGGTAACCAGCCTGTATACTCTTTTCCTTAACGGAACGACAGCGCGGGTTGCTGAGAAAACTAGTGCAGCCGATGCAGCTCCAGTGTAGGTTGATATGAGTCTGAACCGCATCGAACAGTTCAAGGGACAGCTTACAGCATCCGCGATGAAAAGTAGCCTCACAGTAAGCACAGGCCATGAAGCTATCGGCATCATCAATCGAAACAGCACAAGAGTGGCAGATAACGGCCATCGCGGTATTTTGCGCAGACTCGAAGACAGTACAAAAAAGTCCGGGTTTGTGGTAACAAAGCACGATCGCGGCGGTACAAAACAGTGACACAGTAACAGGTAACAGTTCAATAAATGAACAAAACAAATAACGGAATGATTCGTCTAAAAAACACTATTGATTTTACTTTTAATTGCAGAGCACAGCGAGAAAGCGTTCAAGCGGTCTGACGTCAACTGTCAATTTTATGTCAATATGGAGTGCGAACAAGAACATGCATTTGTTGCTTTTATTCATTTCACATTTTCCATTCCTGCACTGTTGCGCAAGGCAAACGATTGATGAACGGTGACTCAAACTCGACAGCCCAACAATTGTACTCAGGTTCAACGTGGGTGCGAAAACAAAACCCGGAGCTTTCATAAAGCAGGTGAGTTTTTTGTTCTGCTGTAACTATTTTCAATAAAGTTTCAAGACAATAGAGAAATGCTTGTTAGAGGTATGATAAACCGATCAGGGAACGATTGAGTTAAAACGTGGTTTAATTTGTTAAAGTTGCTACCGTTAGAATAATTATTTCCATTGTTGGCAGGTACACTGTAACATTTTGTAGCTCAATACGCAATCAATGCTCGAATTAAATTGATTTTCGTCATACGCATTGGTGCACATGTGCACACTGATGCAGAATGAACAAGAGTGCGTTAATGTAAGTCTTTTCGAAGACGAACTCTTTGATAATTCGACTCGTTTACAATGATTTAAATTTCAATAAACTATTATTTAACTGATGCGTGAATTGAATTGAAAGAAATTTGCATCATAAGTTTCATGAAATATTTCACGGTCGAACTGAAATAGGAATTGCACTAGATAAGTTATAGGATAGGAAAAATGAACTATGCAAAATGAACTTTACAAATGAACTCAACAAAACCAGACAGACGAATAAACAGTAGAAAACGGAACGTTCACGGTTATACTTTTTTCATCGGTAAACTCCGTAGCTATACCACAACCAGTGTTTCTCACAGATGCTTTAAAGCGATTAGTATTAACTGAACTGACGTGAGTTTAAAACTGTGAACTAAATGAAAGAATTTACTCCTTCCTGTACCTTGATTATTCTAATTTAATTCACCCACATGTGTTGTTAGTCTCATATTTAATATGCACATTACGTAGCAATACTCGTCAAATATATGCACGGTATGCTATAACTAGATGTAATATTGCGTGTTTGGAAAGAAGGCAAGCAATCTTCTCTCACTGGTCGGTTTGTAGCTGTTTTTATTTCAATTATCCGAGATCATTGCATTATAAAGTTCATTTCCAAATATTAAAACTCACTCAATTGCTGCTCTAGATCGCGTTGTCTAATTATTTCCTAGTTCAGTTGTCTGTATTGCAACGCACATGAAATAAATCATTAAACTTGTCCTAGGTAACTGCTATAAATTAGTTCCATTTACAACGATACTTTTTTAATGTTGATAAAAGTAAACATTTTTCCACGTAAATGTTAAAATAGTTTTCCCACGGTTACTTGTTTTAAATGTTTTAGTTAAAACAACACACAAAATAAATCGCAATGGTGGCATATGATAGTAAATGAAAAAATGCTTTTGAGAGGAACGTTGTGTGCTGTGTAACATATGTTCTTATTACATACAATATAGAACATACATTTGTAACCTGGCTGGGAACACATGACGGGTACGTTTCAATTATCAGCTGATATAGTTCGGTGAAATGATTATCCTATGAAGGAGCGATATTCTCGGATATAAAAATCAAATGAACACAAAATGCAAAAGCACAAAACAAAACAAAAAACTCAAAAAAGAAAATAAGCAGCACACTACCAAGCACAGTGCCGCAGTTTTATGTGCGCAACATGACGGTGGTTACAATTTGCACAGCTTTTAAATTGACCCCAAAACGATTAATAACAGCAAATCCTTTGGCAATGTGCGCAACATTATCGTGATGGTTTCAATTGATAATTGCATTGTAATGCTCATCCGTGTGTTTGCCGCTGTCAGTTTTTTTCCCGGCGGTTCGTATATTGTTTTATTTTCTCTTTTTTTTAGCCATTCCTTTGCCATTCGCACTGTTGCATGCACTTTGTTCCAAAGAGTGGACTGGTTGCAAGTGGTTGGATTATGTCGATAATGTCAGTTGTGATGGTTCGAAGGGGATATTGAATTTTGCCACACATACGATGGACCATGGACGGAAGAGAAGCGGTTTGAGAAATTTTCAAATAATAATAATACAAAAAGCTTTTTTGTTCACAACAAACATGCTATAAAAAGAAATAGAGAAAGAAGATTTTTAAATAACTTGCATTTTCATTTAACTTTGATACATCGACATAGGTGTTTTTAGGTGAATTATTCGATCCTGTTTTTGAATTTATGTCACCGCAATTGTAATAGCTTGCGCATATGCGGTGCATGTTCCATCGTGTGAAGACAAGTAACTTTACCATTAAGCAAAGGAGCCTTTCATGTTTCAGATTTTCCAACGCACATGATGTCACAACTAAAAGCCGGTTCATGTATTCGTAATTTTCAGTGAATTCTATTTTGCACAATCTGCATCCTGCAACTGCACAAATACTTTAACACAGCTACTCCAACCAGGTGCTGCAAGACAATATAAATGATATAATAGATGTAACATCTACCTTCGACCTTTCTATCTACCTACCTTTAAAAGTATTAAAAGAACGCTTTTGATCAATAAACCCTAGATAATAAATAACATAGAAGGTAGTATTAAATAAACATAGATATCGATTGTGGATTACGCTACTAATAAGCGTTTGTAATTAATACACAAGTTTATTTGATTTGATTGATGGATATTAATTTAAACTTAAGCATTTCGAAACAATGATCTTACAAAGGATCTTATTGAACCTTTTGTTGAGAAACAACACCTTCTTCAAGGGTCAATTTGTTCATGATATTTAATAAATTTTGCTTTAGTGCACTTCTACGCCATCCTCTAATTGAGTCTCTTCGATACCGAACATGAAAAATCCTGTCTATACCGCAAAAAAAAAACATTAAAAAAAAAAAAACTAAGAAATGAGCACCACAAATCTTGGCGAAAAGCCCACAGCCAAACAAAAAAAAAACAAAATACAGAAAAGAACGAATGCCATCGGCTTCGCTCCGTAGCTTGACCAAGTACGACACCGGCCCCGAGGCAATCGTAATGGCGCACCGGAAATGTCAACCTTCTGGGACCAGCCGCACATCTACCAGCAGCAACAGATAGAGCGCCTCTAGGCGGTCTACAGAAGTCCTTGCACCAGCGAATGAAAATAAGCAAAAAAGCGGACCTGCGTTCGCAAACGTTTCTTCAACCTCCAGGGAAAACCAGGTTTCAAAATCACCGGAAGTGAAGATTGGCGCAAAAAGGGGGAAGAAGTGTAGTCCAGAAGACACGCAAAACGGCAAGCAAAAAACGAAAAAAAAACAACAACAAAATACCGGGGAACCATCCAGATGCTATCTAACCGGTGGCAACGGAAGGGCACCCGGGAGTGTAATCGCAAAATTTACACTCCTTTTGGGGATTGCACGAAATGGATGCTCGGTGTTGTGTTAGCGTTTTCTGTTGGGCGGTTTTTTCTTTCTCTCCACCCTTGTCTTCTACATTCCACGTAGAGTAACTTCCGCACTACTCGCAACTGCTTTTGACCGCTGAGAAGTTGTTTCGGATTTTTTTTTTTGGTTTTTGGTATCTCTCTCTCTCTCTCTCTCTTTCTCGCTCTTTCTCTTTCTCGCTCTTTCTCTTTCTCGCTCTTTCTCTCTTTCTCTATCCCTTTCGAGCAATGTCGCTAGTGGTGGTTTTTATCCTATTTTCTCTAACTAACCGTACCGAAAAGGCCAAAGGCCTCGGTTTTCAGTTTTTCCCTGCTTTGTTTTGGAATGTGTCTACCCCTTACGGCAACACCTCTCCATCCTGCTCCACCACCGCGTGAGTGTGTTTCGCCCAAGTGCCGGAAACGGATACGATGAATTCTGGCCAGCGGAGAAGTGTTGGAGTGTTCGCTAGAGCTCGGTACAGATTTATGGCAAAACTTGGCAAACCAGGTCCCGCAGAGCAGAACCCCGAAAAAAGGGGTTTTCCGCCGACACTACGCGTGCGAATATAAATGCGGGGAAGGGTGGTTAGAACGAACGGGAAATTAGTGTCCTTTTTCCCGCACTTGTTTGCGATTTTCCATTTTCCAGCATCGAGATAAAGCGATGAGAGTTATGTTTGTCGTCCTGTTTAATTTCGGGTGTTTCTTTCACCATTTTTTGTCGCTCCTTCTCACTACCATCGAACGGATTTCGGCGATTGCACGCAGGGCGCTTGTAAAACAGTGCCAGATTTATCCTTCTTCCTTATCATGACAATTTTTACCTCCGTTTTATCTGACGAGAAGTTTACATTTCCCGCGGGTCCAGCCGCGAGCGATTTCCCATTTAGATTCTTTATTTGATTTCGTTTTTTGGTTCAGTGGAAAGTAATTGCTGGCGGCCAACAAATCTCGCCGGGCAGACAAATTCCGGCAGACTACCCCGTACAAGTAGCACAAACATCTTACCAAACAAACCCCGACCAAAGTTGATGCATGACGGAAGTAACCACCATTTTCTAACTACAACTCCTTCTCTACCACACACAAACATTCACTCACACAAGCACGCACATAGACCGACGGTCCGTAGTACGGTGGTGGAAACCCTCCAAACAGGGAATGACAGCACCAACAACAAGCACTTGGAATTAGCTTATAAATTGGCTGATTTGAATACTAAATTGATCATTAGCCTGCAAAACGAGGATAGTGAAAGTGGTGCGTGATCACCACTGGCGCGTGACGTGACGACAGCCCCGGGCGCGCACAGCGACACGGAAAACATCGCGCCCGAAGGACGTTCGGTCCGAATGTAAAGCCGGGCGAAAATGTTCAACCACTCACGCTTCATGCCGAAGATAAGGCGAGCCGCGATGTTGCCTTTTTGTGCTGCCGACACACCGCTTAAGCGTCTTTGATGATGAGAATGACAATTAGCACCGTCTGGTGGGAACATACACTTTTTGTTGGGCAAACCAGACGAAAACCTTCCAAAAAAGCACATCGAACAACTTCGGCAAGCGGGATGAACACAAACGTATTGTTGGTTGCTTTTTGAAGGCAGTGTTTTGTAGATATCGGTTTGTACTACTATAAAGAACGAGTGTCAATCCCTTTCCAGTTTACCCAAACCCAAAGCTAATCCACTGCTCTTGACGTATAACTTTACCAAAGACACTGTACAACACTGCGGCGTTGCATATCCCTATTCTGTATGGCTGTCATTTGTAGTAAAAAATAACCTAACATAAAGACACAGACATACAATGTCCCTGTAGCTTTAGTAACTCACACTGCTACGGACCAGTGCTTCTGAATAAAAAAGCATAATTGACGAGCAGGGGATAAAAACTTTCTTATCCCTTTTTTCTTTTGTTGTTGCTGCTGCCAACACATTCAAAGCATCTTCTTGTGGATGACATGAACCAGAAAACGGTTTCGTCTTTCCAGCAGTGAAAAAGGAAAGGACAATTCTCGGAAAAAAAACAGGAAAATTCACGACGACAGTCAAACTCGATGAAGCTATGTGGGCAGCGAATTGCAGGCACACACAAGAATCGGAGGCTGATGTTTCGGGATCTTTTGCATGATTGTGCGAATGGTGCAAGACGGAACTGGAAAAAATAAAATACTCCACCCTCAGCACACATACACACACACACATAGAAATGGCCTGAATCCAATGCTAACGAGTGTAATTCTGGGACACGAATGCGAACGAATGCTAATTGGATCGAAGATCACCAGTCCCCGAAACGGCTTCACGGTCGGGTGAAACATAATCATGCCCGGGGAATTGGCTGAAGTTCAAGGACACTCTCGCTAACCCGCGGTAAAGTACTGGGGCGCTTGTCAAAAGGTCTTTTAAAGGTCAGAGCTAGACAGGTTTGATAGAGACCGTGCGGCAGCAATCGGGAGTCATTAGCGTGATGAGATCTGTTTCGTGACCGACATGCTCCTATTTGGATAATGAGGTTGACATGCAATTACAACGCGCATCCAGAAATGCGCTTTTCACTTGTTCAAAAAGGGAAGTAGAAAAAATTGAAGAACAAACTCCTTTTACTCAAGAGTGTTGACACCGTCGAGGCTGTATCATTAAATGCAAAAAAAAAGATTTTAAATATTCCGCACCCTAATGTAAATATGTTGAGTTGTTCTTTTTTTTAAGCAAACCAAACATTCCCACAATCGTGTCGCTTTTTCCCGATGCTGATTGAGATAATTTGGTGCACAATTCGCGAATTATTTGATACCACTGATTTGCTGGATGCAAAGCGAAACCAAGCCCTCATTCCAGCAGCCAAGCAGTAGTGCAGCCAGGGAAAAAGGGTGTTCGCTTGCTGCAGCCGTTGTGTATCGATTTGGGATCTTTTTTTTCCTGCTTGCTTATGGCATAACAACAACAAAAAAAAAACACAGCAGTGGTACTGCCCACACTGTTGTCACTAGTGGAAAAGCCGACCGTAACGAACGCCATTTGTTTAAGCCCCCATCACGAAACGGTGGCCGGCTGCACAGAAGCGGTGGTAGATTCGAATGAAACGAAAACAGTTCCGAATGAGGACAATGGCGTTGGATAAGCGCAGACGAGAGAAAACAAGAAAAAAAAAACAGATCGCCTTCAACAAGCATCAACATGAAGCGAAATGGTACAGTATTCACGCTAGTTTTGGCAGACCGGGGCAGCAGTTTAGGGGGATAAGTGTGCATCCGTGCGGAAAAAAAACAAACCTACCCCAGACGCGGTTCCCAAAGCTCTGTGTGTGTGTGGGGACCCTGAACACATTTTCTGCTGGACGAAAATAATCAAATACTAGAATAAACACATCGCCACCTATCGTTCATCCACCCGCGGGGCCTGCCTTCCAGTTTTTAGTTCCGACCTGGCTGAATCAACAACGCGTGTCCTCAATTCCTCACAAATCTCGCTGCCGGACCGCGACATCGTGCAAAACAGCGCTTGTGCATGTGTTTTGGTGTGAAAATATGATGCTGCGAGCGCACCCACTATGTGTATGTGTAAGTGTTCGCTCGGTGTGGTGCGAAAGCTGTAGGTGACCCACCCGCTCTGTACTTCCGAATTTCCTTCTTTTTTTTTGTCCCCCATGTTGTGATACGATTTTCTTCCACCCACCATTTTCCACCAACCCCCTCCCACCCATTGGTGATATTATTATGGAAACCATTTTTTTCTGTAGTAGCTGTTGTTGTTGTTATTGTCTGCAAATGTGCATGTTTTGTGTGGCACTAGCGCGTTATGATCAACGAGAAAGCGGCAAACCGGAAGTGTACGTGGCCAAATTTCCAACGCCACTTCAACGACAATAGGTGGTTGAAACACGCATTCGCACGCTGAAGTGGAATCGAAAATTCAAGCATGAATGCGGATTGTTTTCCACCGCGACCAGCTGGCTTGCAAAGCTGGACACTGTCGGTGGAAGCATTTCCTTTTGATGGTGAAATTTGGAGCAAAATTAAACAAGTATTTTTAGCCGTTTTAAAGCTTTTAAACATTATTTCAAAAAAGAAATTATTTCAACAATCAATGTGTTTCAAACATTAATTTTATTAATGTTTCATAAATTAACTCAAAAATCGAATTAGACAACGAGTTTAATTTCTAATAAGGCCTCGGGAACGAAGAATTTTTGCTTTCGAATTCGGGCTAAAATCAAATCATTCCAATGTGACGTGACGGTTGGAAAAGCATGCCAATTCCTCGAAAATCTTCCTCCTGCGAGTCGTCCAATTCTGTTCATGAGAATATCATGGTAACATCTCTTTTGGAACAAAATCATCGCAACATCTAGATGGGAAGATGAGTCTAAACCAAAAGGTTTAGGTCTTAAAACCTAAATTCTCAGCATGACCGAATTTCGGTAAAAACAGGCAACGGCAGACGTCACTCAAACTCCCAGATATGACTTCCGATTACTTTTTCTCGCTTCTCAAACCCGGATATTCGCTTCGAGGGCCGCATTTTGCGTGTATTGATTCCATTAAACGAACATCGTTAAAGAATCTAAAGATCATCAAAAGTGAACAAACTTTCTTACATTATAACACCGGGTAAATTTTGATCAAGTAGTACAACATATTCAAGAAGCATAGTATATAGGACATTCAAAAAAAAAAACAAAACACACTAAATGATGGAAACGGTAATGTATGCAAACATTGATTCTAAAAGGAAGCTCAGACGCAAGTCCAGACAGTGCAGAAGCTTTCACTTGACGGACAGACCGACGGATCTCTGCATGCAGGAGATCAAACCACTCTCAGCAGCAGCCTACGAACCGGATCAACCCAAATATCCGACAGTCGTCATGAACATCCTCTGCCTCATTCGTTCAAAATTTGATAGTGCATCCTGTGTTTATGATCGTTTCTGTTTGTGTGAGTGTGTGTGTGTGTGTGTGTGTGTGTGTGTGTGTGTGTTTATGTTTTGCTCGTTCTCCTTTGTCCCTTGCAGAACAATCTTTTTTATCTGATGGCTGATGCCTTAAGCGTATGGCAGACCGATTTCAAGATTCATATCGCACCGTTGAAAAAGTGCACCGGATCAACCAACCCCGCAAGCAGCACAAAGGGATGCAAAACAAACCAATCACGTCCTGCTTAACGTGGGCCGAAAACAGTAGGTGACTTGCGGCACAAAGAATACACATCCTCGGTAGCTTAAACGAAGCGGGTTGCTTTTGCGTTTGCTGTTTCATTTTGGCACCTTTATTTTTATTTTTTTTTTGTTGGTAAGCGAGAAAATGAGCACAAACAATGGCGTGCATGTGACGGGCGAAGATGCAGACCCAGCCCAGCAGACATAGCATTTGTCGATTTTTGCTTCCCTAATGTGAGGTTGAGTTTGAAATTTTGTCTGTGCTTTTGACGCCCGGTGTCCTGGTGATATCCACTCCAAATACAGTTATACAGGCGCGATCCTAGGTGCATATACATCCATAAAAACCAAACTTTAATCCGATCAGTCGGTGCGGTGTTGGAATCACAGCTAGCAATTTCTGAGCGAGTGAAAAGTATTGCATGGAAAAACCAGGGATACTGTGAAGATAGACGAAGAAAGCCTTGGGGAATGGGATAAAGTGAACAGAAAGAAGGGGAAAAAAAGTGCAACCATAAGGACATTAGATCTCTGTTTGAAACCTTCTATTCTGCCAACGCAAAGAACCATACGGAAGGGAAGAAGCACCGTATCACACACATGCCCCCACACACACACACACTCACAAACATGCCGGTATGAATTATTCATCTTATGAGTTTTTGGAGAATGCATCAGATACGCCACATCACTTATGATTGTGGAAAGATTGGAAAGGATTTCCGGTGCCTGATCTGTGCAAGTGCCAACCACCCGCTGGTGACGGGATGGGAAGCAGAAGACAAAGACAAAAAAGAAAAGAAAACAAAACCCTCCGTATAGCTGGCCGGTACTGCAAATGGAACGCGATAGCATCGGGAATTGAACGACACGTTTCACACAGCGACGGACACTGCTCGGAAGCCGGAAGTGTTCGTTTTAGTGGCGAACGTGACGGACTGCAAAACAGGAACAGAACGTGTCGGGAGACGTTTGGAAACCATTTTCGGTGGAAAATAATTTATTTTGCCGTGTGTGCGGTGGTCTAGCTCCTCGCAAAAGCACACCGTACGGCAAACAGTCGGAAGTTTTCAGTACTGTCAACGGGATGTTTGGCATAAGCGGGATCGCAATGGTGAAGTGATGTTTTACGTTCATACATGCACGTGTGAGTGTGTGTGTGTGTGTGTGTGTGTGTGTGAAGATGTGGCCACATTAATTAAAAGATGATACATGTATCGCTGTGAATGTGTAATGGAAACCATAAACTAGTTTTTTAAAAAGAAAAAAACAAACTCTAGCAACTTTGATATTAACGACTTTAATGTATTAAATTAAAAGTAATTCAACAGAAGAATTTGTAGTCCAACAATGCTCATTTCGTTTGTAGAATAACATCAAATTAATTATACAGAATGGTGCTACAAAATACGAAATAAATGCTTCAAGGAAGACACTGCAGCTAATGTATTGCTAAAATCAGGAAAGCCCAAAACAGTGACTCCATCTAATCTGTGGCTATAAGAATCCTTGCAAAAGCTACACGGCACGTAAAACGGACGAAATTGGTAAGAGCTTTTCTTTGTTTTACTGACTTTTCCCCAGCACCCAGACAGACAGACATAAAAGTTTACTCCATCTAGTTAAATGGATGATAATTATACCTAGGTGCGCAACCATCTCACCCCCCAAAATTGACGTTCCAAGTTTGTCTGGCACAAAGCAACCCAATCACGCCTTTACCTGGGCCCGCTATCCGCGAACGGTCTATGTCCACGTCGGATGGTATCGTTTCCACTTATCGCAAAGAAATCCCAGCTGTCAGTAACATAATTATGCTGTGAATAGCATGCTGCGTTGTTTTAACGAGTGCCAGGGTCGTTGTACATAGTAATTTTCACCTCGCACTTGACACGCGGACCACCGATACCGCGTTCGGGACAGATAATCGGGACGACTCCGGCCCGGGCGTCACCACACTGCCAATATAGGCAAGGCATTGGACGCGAACGGATGCGAACGCGGAAGTGATTTGCAGGGAAGGTAAGTATTTTTCAAGAAGTGTGGTTTGTTTGCCGTGCCGGAACGACACGAACGATGGGAATAAATGTGGAAAATTTCCATACAAACAACTTTCCTAATCGTGACGCCAGACGATTGGAACAGAAATTAACTTAATCTTTCCTTCGTGGAAAATCAAGGGCCGAAACATTGCGCGGTTTCTATGTCGAGCGTGAAGTAAGGCTGTTAAAGAGCACTGCACGGCATACGGTGGAAGACAATTTCAAGCGACTATCGTCGGGTTGATAAAAATACATCTATTACCGTAGCATTAGATATAGTGTGCAAAGAACGAACCAAAGTGCTAAAATAAATTTTACACGAAGAAAGTAACGTAATATGTGTCATTGACTTTAACATCACATTTTTAACTAACGTTCTCCGTATTATACGCACGTCAAGAAATAAAGCATTAACACACTTTAATTATTATGATTTAAATTATTGCTCTGTGCATCGGAAATAAAGAAAGATTGTTACTGCTCCGTACCGTAAAAAATCCTGCACACTAAACGAAACGTAACAGGTGTTTGAATATCGACACACAACTTGACGTTCCTCTCCACGCCTTCAGCACAACCGGTCGTCTGTCTAATGAAATGTAAGCCACAGCCTGGTGGCGAAATGCAAATATTGAAACATTGGAAAGACCCTAACGCACGAAACGAAACAAAAAAAAAAAAAACAAAACAAAAACACAAGCTCTAAACAAAATGTACCCAACACGCTCCTGTGTCGAGGCAAATAACGCTGGCCCGTGTTTAAACATTCTATGCGCATCGCACATTCACCCTCGGGCACATTAACTTTAAGCATATAAAATTTAACCTCATACCTGCTCCCATCACCACCCGTCTGTTGGTATTATGGGGGTGTGGGCGTATGTATGTAAGTATGGAATTAGAAGCACCTCTCGGTGCGGTTGGGCGAATAACTTTCCACTTTTATGGCATTGCATATTTACAGAGAGACACCGCATCCCTTTCTTCACCACCGATCCCACATTAATGTGTTTATGTTTGCATTATAAATTTATCGTTCCGTTATTTGCTAATTTACTCGAAATCAAACAATCATTACTTGTTCGGCATGCCGAATTTACAATCGACGGGAGCGTCTGCTGTGCGTTGGATGAATTTTAGGCTTAAAATATTTCGATTTTTAGAGATGCGAAGAAAGGAAAATACTTCTTTTAGAAGGATTATTGTTGATATTAGGAGTATTAATGTGTTCGTGCGGTTTTTAACCAAAGTTTTGGGCTCTGTTTTGGCGAAATGGTAATTTATTCAATTTTCAAAATACTGTCCGTCACTTTACACAACCTTCTTCCACCTTTCAGGCAACTTTCTGATCCCGTCGCGGAAAAAAGATGGCGGTTTGGCCGCTAACCAATCCTCCATCCATTTTTGCACTTCTTGGTGATTATGGAACTGCTGGTCAGCC
>STHB01014540.1:0-13043 GCA_018908115.1 Anopheles rivulorum
TTGAAATGCATTTACAATTTGACTTCATTTTCCCGCAATCCTTTCCGACTGTGGAACGCACTGGGAATAATGCAACACAGCTATTATCGTGATTTTCAGCATATCATCCTGCTCATGTGATCGCTTTCCCAGTTTCCATCTCATTCGTGCCGATCTCCGTTGCAGAGTGCAAGAGGTTAAAGAACCGTTTAAAGGGCGGAAAAGCATGCACAACCTTCTCCCCCGGGGGGTAGGTTCGCCGAGATTGACATCGGCACCGTACCGGAACGCCATACCGACGTGGCGTGGCGTTGGAAAGTGCATGAGTGCAAGAGAGAGAGAGAGAGAGAGAGAGAGAGAGAGTTGAAAAGTGAGGTTAACTTGAAGTTTCATGATGGTCGATTTCCGCATAGCGTTCGCTCTCCCTTCGTTCCTTCCGGCAGCACCGAAAATGATGATGATGAAATTATTATTATCGTATCATAAGCGAACGCGATTCCTTCGCTGTAGCTGCTGTGGCGAGAATGGCGGATGGCCATTTTTGTCGTCTCACGCTGGGTTGTGTGCTTATGTTACCGTAACCGGCCATCGGTGCGATTATGATCGTTTGTTGCCCGAGTGCCCGATGCCCGGACGGAACGTCTAAATGGCGGTGATGTTCCGACTTCCGACACTCGTCAGTGTCCGGCAGTCGACAAACGTCACGTGGCTTCTCCCGGTTGCATACCCACTTGGGTGGCCGCAAGGATATGTGATGAAATTGATCCAAATGGTACACGATGGTCGCCAGGAAGCAAGGGCACTCGATTCCAAGGGAACACAAACGCTCGGCCATCCCGTGACCTGATGTCCAGTGTTTTATGTAGCGTAAATTATGCTTTCCGCTTATTTGAGCTTGAAACAATGTCCAGCGGGATTTAGCCGCGTACGTAACACGGCACTTGCGTACGTACCAGTGTCCATTGCGTCGTTCTTATTTTTACACCAACGTCCCGCATACAGTGAGGCAGTCGCCTGGCCACGGAAGGATAATGGATGGGACCTCTTGCTCAATGACAAGTGAAATTTGATCTAGTTTTGATATCGATTTCGGTTCGTATTGAATGCGTGTGCTCGCGTTCGGTGCTCTCGTTGTGCTCCAGAAAGCGTCCTGAGCGCCTGCCGGCCAGCACATCCTTGTGACAGTTTCATCATAAATAAATGATAAATATGTGCGCGACCCAGTCGGCCGCCAGATCGGAATGTGCTGACTTGGCAGTGGTATTTGTTTTTTTGGGGATACCTCACCCATACCCAACCCCACTTACTCTCTCTCTTTCTCTCTTTCTCTTTCCCTTCGTGCTGCTCATGGGGTTGTTTTCCCGACTGCAGCTAAACGGAATAGATTTGACAGCAATCATGAAATGATGACGTATCGCTGTATTGCTTCGATTCTGACAGAACTATGCCAGCAAATGGCACGTGAAAACAAACATGTTGGCACGATAGTCGCCTCGAATCGTGGTTGTAATGTATCAGTAAGATACTGTATCCGAAGTCCGCAGACAAGCAAAACGCAAACGCATTAGTCTCCTAGGCGTGATCAGCGCCTGCAAGTATGCAATATTTTACTTATAGTTCATATTAATCTTGTCCCTCCCACGCTTGTAGACCAATGTTAATCATTGTGTTACAGCTTATGAAACCCAACGAGTTTGGTTGGCAATTTGCTTCAAAAATACATTGCATAGCTTCAGGCGTTTCGTGTTGATGAAGAGACAATTTTTAAGCAAAAGATTACTTTCACTGAGAAATTATTTGAGGAATCATGAAGCATACTGCCACGCTTTATCATAAAACTTGGTTTTAACTATTTCAACTTTTATTTACTTAATAAAGAAGCTTTTTAAGGTTGAATAAACAAATACTGTTAAATTGCCTACATTTAGGAGTAAAGACATTAATAACAGCTGTGTTTGATGAGATTAACCAAAATGAGTTTGTTCGTACTGTTTAATACTTTTCCATGCTGGATGTTGGATGAATCAATCCACCAATATTTAATCTGCTGCCTAATTAAATATCCTCTCCATGAATCGACGCAGGAATCATGCTCCATGTGTACTGAATAACCTTTTTTTTTCTTTCTTCTCAACAATTGAACTCTCACCGTACGTACAATGGGTGCTTGGTAACGAAATTTCCATTTTAATGATTTGTTTACCATTCGCGCTGACTCGAGTGCTGAAGCAGTTGCAGCGCGACGACCCTTCGGCGATGGAACCGAGCAATACAATATCTGACCCGCTCTGTCTGTAGCCGCTGGAAATAATTAAAATAGATCACGAACACAGCATAGCCTTAAAGCCCAATTATTTCCAATGACCCTTCAGCAATTGTGCACTCGGTAGTCGGCACTCGGTACGGCAAGACACCAACTACCAAGCGCCAGGCGTCTCCATCGGCTCAACAGTGCGCTGGTAATCGATCGCTCCTGCAGCTCGATATCGTAAACTGCTGCGAGCATGATGTTTGGAAAGCTTCGCCAGCTCGCCGTGGTGGACAAATTCGTATTTTATAAAGCAAAAACAGAAACAAAAAAAGGGGGAAAAACTACACACAGGAATGCAGTTGTGTGCGGTGCTATTTTATTTCAACCGTGTCATGCTGCTTGGTTTTAATTTGTTTGCGAGAAGAATTCCGACCAGCAGCGACCACGCCTGGTGGTGTTGTGACATCTTCATCCTCGCACCGGATGGACAATTTCCGACCGTAATAGAATCTTTTCATCAACCAGCGCGCCCGTTACTGTAGTTTTATTGCAATTCTGCCACTCCAAATGTGCTGCGGCACATTGAAACAAATAGTCTTTCGGTCTGGTGAGAAAATACGATACATCGCATTCGCATCCTCCCGTGTAAAACGGGGCAATGTATACACAACAACAACAGAAAAAAAAGGCTTCAAAAATCTGCTGCTTTTTTGTGTGCATTTTATGCCACCAAAAAAGAATCCACACAAATCTGCTCCGAGCAAAAAAAAAAAAAGTGTATCGTGTTACATTTCGTCTTTTTTTTTGTCTCACTTGCTTCGTTGCTGTTGCTGAAGCGAATGCTGCAGTTCTTATCTGCTGGTGTAGAAATCTTCATTGGCGAGTGGCAGAATTGCACTGCCGCACACTATTTCGCACCCCCATGAAGCGAAAGTTTTTGGTACCATTTTTGCCTTCAAACTGCCGTGTGTCAGTTGCGGAAAAGTTCTCTCGTCGACAGTCCCGTCGTTGAGTACCGGCCGTCGGGACTCGGCAGACGCTGGGCAGGGACGTCTCCCTTGGTGTCGTCTCAGCCAGCACTGCTGGTCAGAGAGTGAAAGGTGCTGTTGCAGATCATGAATAACATGGCAGGCTAGAACACACACACTCGTACATGCCACACAAGCGCAAACATGCCAAAAACTCCCCAAAAAAAATGTATCGAAAAAAAACAGTGATGCTAAAACCCGAAAGCATTACAGGATAAAACGATTAGGGCGCGCCGGGACTGCACAAGACACACATCGTTTATGTAACATTGAGCATTTCTAGAGCAAGAAGTGTGTGTGTGCTGTTTCACTATTTACCCACATCGAGTAGCTTCTTCGAAACGTCAAGCCAGACACACGCGCCGTCGCTCGTCCGACCGAACCGCGCAGCAAACGCTGTCCGGGCAGAGCAGGCTGAAGAAAAGTGAAAGTTTAAGCAGCGGGATTTGGGCTATATTCATGCTGGTGCTTCTGCTTCATTCCATCATTTGCTCGAACTACTGCAGCAAATTTGCTCGAGGACGTGGTTGGTTTGTGGGAAATTGGCAATAGAAAAAAAAGCATTGCCCAGACAGCAGCAGCTCCAGTGCGGTTCGGGAATGCAGACATCATCAAACAGCTTCGAAGCAGGACGGTAAAATTTGTACATCCTTTCCCTAATGCCATCACTCCCCCCCCCCCTTTTCCAGCGCTTCTCCTTTCCTTCCAAGATCAATAAAACTGCACGAGTAATGTTTCGCCATTGGGCGGTGGTGAAGGTTTGATGAATTTTCTTACCATCAATCGATTCGATGGAGGCGCCTGGTCGGCCTGGTGGTCAACACGTGCTGGTCCGGGGGTTGAGCGAAGCATCGCGTTTTGCGTGCTCGAGGGAGGAAAATCCATAATGCACCCCAAAGCAATGATGCCAATTGTCCCACATAATAGGTGGGTTCTATCGAAATGTCTCACGATGCACATGTTGGAAAATCGGGTCGTATGTGTTGGAATTCCGTGTCGCCGGTTGGAATTGGGCCGGCATTCTGTGTGTGAATGGTGAAAAGAAGACAGCAAGGATCAGCAAGCAGCGGCTTTGGTAACGTCGGTACGAGATGCTGTGATATCATATCCCCGGTACGGTATCAGTAACAGTTAGCCTGCCTGCACCATGTGCGGTGGTGGCGTTTGTCCTAGATATGCCATTAACAATAGCATTTCAGTGGAATGTCGTGCATTCTTAGATTCCGAATAAATTGCTTTTCTTTTGCCGTTTGCCTCGTAGCCTCGAATGCCATAGGGCACACACACCCATACACCCACACGTACACAGGCACAGGAAGCATGTTGTGCATCCGGGGCTCACTCACACCAAGGGAACCAGATCCCGTCATCATTCTTGTGCAAATTCACTCGGTGCGTTATCGATGCTCGCGCCACTTTAGCGCCATTGATTTTATCACTCCCCGGTCACGAAGGATGGGGCTGACTGTTGCATTCCTTACTGTTCATGCCGCAACACACGGCAACACACGGCCCCTCCCGGTGTTCGTTCTTAGTTCGGAGTTTTCTTTCTCACTCTCTCTTTATCCTCTTTTATTATCTTTTATTTATATATTTATTTCTTTGTCCCTTTTTTCTTCGATAAGAGGATTTTCAAACGCTTCGTTCTTTTTGCAAAACTAGACGATGATCGTGCTGCTTTTATGGCTCGTCGATGCAGATTTCCATAGAATAATATTTACCGTGTGCTGCTGGATGTTTGCTGGTGTGCAGTCGTTCGCTGCAGGAAGGAACATGGAACAATGGAATGAATGTCGTTCGAGAGTTGGGCTTTTTTTCTTTCTTTCTTTCGCTCTCGTTCTTTCTTCCTTCCCAAAGCCACTATTGCAATCTTTCTCGTTACACGGCACTTACAAGTGACATTAGTTTTCGTACCATTATTTTTATGGCATGTTAGTCAGCTTTTCAGTGGAGTCCGCCGTCCTGGCAGTAATGGCACTTCGGTGCGCTACCGACGATAGTATGTGCCTTAGTATGGTAACTAAAGGGATTTGATAGTTTTAAGGGGCTGCCGTGACACTGGCATATTATTGCTGGTTTTATTTAACCAACCAAATTATCAGTCATTAATATTTGTAACAAAGTTTATTTAAAAACGGTGTTGCAAAATAGAGGAAAAGGTTGTTTCTAGTAGCAATAGCAAACTTTTCCCCTTGCAAATTGCATAACTTTAGGCGCTTTTGGTGTTGTAAATTGGATTATGATTGCAACCAAATGTGTTGCCTAAAATTATGCAATCTGCATAACAAAACGAATTCGAATTAAGTAGAATCGGAATGGAATCGGTTTTAATGCCAAATTGGTTAACACGAACCAAAGCATCGTACAATTATCCCATTCAAACAAACTTTGGATACTTACAATCTCGCTCAATTAAATCACTTCCATCCAAATAGCTCAAAGTCGAACTAATGGCGTAACGCTTCGCGCTGTTTCCATTCAGCCCGAACCAGTTTAATAATTCAATTACAAATGACACCAAGCTTCTTCACCGTGCATCTACGATTTCTGCTGCTCGCAATGCACTTGCCATGCTCCTGCGCTGATTGCAAATTCATTCGACTTTCTTCGGTGAGCACAATTTTGCAAAACAATTTACAAACAATCGTACATCGCATATCGCTGCAAAACTTTCCGCATAATCCCAGCGCAATGGACGGACGTCCGTGGAAAGCGTGCAGCAACTTGCTCTAGCAACAACGGCAACGCCAAACCTCACTTAGCCAGAGACAGTAGCACCAAGTTGAATTAGCAAACTTTCTCTATTATTTCTTCCACCATCACCGGCGGTTCTGCATTTGGAGTAAGAAAACATCACTTCATGAGTGTGTGTGTGTGGGTGGGTGGGTGGAACGAGTTTGTGTGACAAACACCCACCGTAAAGTTGGTGGAATGTATGTGCATTCTACTGCGCTGCCCGTGCCAACGACTAAAGCCACATTTTCGAGTGCTAAATGTGCATAAGAACCGTCGCGCCATACTGTGCGACTCGGCTCGCCCGCACGAAAAAACCTTATCAATTTGCTGCAGTAAATCATCTCACAAGAGCGGTGATGCTTTTTTGACACACCGTTCCGTACCGATCGTACCGATCGTACCGACAGCAGCAAACACTACGCCGTCGCTGTGATTGCTTTCGCCAGCGTACAGCAGCAACCACATCCACGTGCGTTCGGTTTACACTTTGTGCAATCCCAACCCCTTAAAGCACACACACACACACACACAAAGGGCACACTTGATGCATGCTGTGCTGGAAACAATGCTTGCAAGTGAACATGAGCATACAGGCAAACAAAAACACACACAGCATCAAGAAGGATTTATTCAAGATGATGCCACTGCCAGCCAGCCAGCCAGCTAGCAAGACCAACCAATGCCGATTTGTTCGTGTCGATGCACAACCACACCGACCGCACACCGACACACCTTGGGTGCAGCTGTTCCACCCGCCAAATGGAAAGTTTTGCACTCAAAATGCATAAATGCAGGCGCAGCGGTTTTGTGTGCGCTGTGCGCACTTGGGAAGAAAGTTGCTCACGAATGGGCTTGGTCACGAAAGCTTGGGCAACATTTTTGAAATTCAATTTTTGCTTTCGTCAGCCGGTGCTTTCGTTGCGGCGTGCCAGGAAAAGTTTAGCGAAAGATTGTTGCTAGCGATCAGTTTCTCTTTTCATAAAGCTTTGCTGCTCACATACAATGCTGCAAAGAAGTAATGAGATGCATTTCTTTATTTATCAATTGTGCTCAAGAAAACGAGTAGCAAAGGTATTCATAAGCTTTTTGCTTTTTGTCTTGTAATAAATAATGCATAAATGTTCACCGTCACGTTTCCTTCCGAATCTCTTCCCGTGCGATGCATCCCAAAACGCAGTAAACAGAAGCTGCTGCCAAGAATGCATCGTTTTCGGGTGTATTTTCCTCGTCGGAAAAAAAATGCTAAGAACAACCAACTAAATGGTTGAAGGAAATTGATGACCATCGTGACCTGCAGAAACTGCAACCAAACCGTGCAGCGTATCTGGCTGGGCCACTTTTGGGGCGATGCATTATTCTGCTGCATTTTTCATGGTACCGGAAGGAAGCGAAAGCGTGTGTTTCCCAGCGTGCCCGATTAAGCCTGGCCATTTCCCCCCCCACAATGACAAGCAGACGGGCTTGCGGCAACAACAATAACCGCACCAAAACGGGACACCGTGCTGGGGTCGGTGGTTTTCCTCTCGCTTCGTTTCTCGGGAAAGCGAAAAAAAACAGAAAAAAGATCAACCCCCAAACGCCAAACGAACACACGGTGATGCATGATTTATGATCGCTCCGTTTGACCGCTGCATCGTGTATAAATTAGCGTCTTATCGTGTGTTCCGTGGGCACTTTTGTCGTTTGGCACTGGTACTGATTCGATGATAAACAACATTTTCCACGACCGCGATCGCGAAGGAAAAAGCCACCGGTACGACATTCAAACCACAAATCAGCTGGGTGGAGGTAAATTTAGTTGAAAAGTTTTTATTTTCCCCCTAGCAAATTGTAATCTTTGTTGTTTTTTTTTCTTTCCTTTTATTTGTGGTGTGTTTGTCCGTATTTCTGCGTGGCGTTCGTGGTGGTTACACGGTTTCTTTCTTTATTCGCGTTCCTTTTACCCTGGCAATGAACCACCGGCAGCAGTGTGCTAAGCTCTTACAGCGCTCAGGACAAATGAGAACATCAGCCTTCGCCCTCATAAAGGCGCTCAACCGAGCCCACACTAGCCGGAAGGCACCCCCGAAAAACGGCTCTCCCGCACCGCATCAATGTGCGTAAGGGATATTAGAAGTTTTCCACACCGGACAAATAAAGGAAGGAAAAGGAATAAAAAAAACGAATGCATGTAAAGAAAAGCTATCGCTGGAAAAGTTATGCACAGATTGGAGCTTTTTTGCTTCAGCTTTCTGTGACTTGTTCCATTTCAAGTTAAAATAGATTCCTGCTTGTTGCCAGAGTCACCAAAAAGAAAAAGGGGATGGGAGTCGCACCGACGGCGAGGTGTTCCTATGATAAATGATTGTTTTGCAAGCTTTTATGCTGGGGATGGCGCTAGTTGCTGCTGAAGCAATCGCCGAAGGAATGGCGGATCGTCGCAAGACACGATCCGTGCGATCCTTCCAGCGATCGCAGGAGGGACAGCCGAAGGAAGTTGTTTTTTATTTGTTGCCCCTCCCGAAACCTCCTTTTTTGGCCAAATCTATTTCAACTGTGCTTCCGGCTTGCTTGTTTTGCGGTGCTAGTGATGGAAGATTGCTCCGATCGGCTAGTTTTGACGCAGGGCCCGTCGTCCAAGGATCCAAGGTGCCCGGTAACGTTCGGGGACGTTACCCGTTCCGAAGCTTATCACAAACGACATCCGTTTTCCGTTCATTTATTATTAGGGCGAGCAGGAATCTCATTTGGCTGTCATAAACATGCTCGTATTCGGTGCTAACTTATGACAGCGGTTGGAAAAACTCCGTTCCGTTGTCTTACGCTTCGCTTTTCCGGGTTCCGGTTTTTGTTTTTTTTTTGCCGAAGGATAAGATGAGCCACCGACAAACTATTTCAAACTATTTAAGACTTGGCAAATCAGTCTGTAATATTTTCGATATTTTTCCCATTTCTATTTTGCAACAGATTCCACATCAGTAATTGATTATATTCCAGTTTTCTGGAAAAAAAAATCTAAAAAACAGGTGCTTTTTCTCGTATCTTTGATAAAAATCATATTTTGAACGAACTTTTTCTATGCTTTGGCATCATCTTTCCACCATTCATTTATCTTGTCTTGGTTTGCTTTTTCGGATGCCTTCCAGCAGTGTAAGTTTCTTATCATTGTCGTTTCGGCCGATTGGTTTCGTAGAATACAAATACTGCCTGCGCGTGGTGACACGACAAAAGCATGAAAGTAGGTCAAGCAGAAGCAAGTCAACAACAACAGCACCAACAAAATATTAATGGGATAATTTTTAATCGCTACTTTAGACCGAAATAGAAGCAAATTCATTTATCAATTTATGGTGAATAAAGTACAGTGGAAGGAAATAACCACCAGATTGCATACCTTCAGGCGTTATTCAATATTTATTTGCCATAAAGTATGCAATCAACAGCACACCGATCGTTGTACAACTATTGTAATGGCATAACAATCAAATTAAATGAACAATAAATATGTAATTAATGCACAGTAATGGAACATTTCATAAGAGAAGCTGACTTGAGGCTAAAGCATATTTGCTACTAATGATAATAACATTTTATTTCAACACACATCGAACATTTTCACCGATGCAAGGGATTAAACTTTGCGAATAAAATCTAATCACACACTGTTATTATGATGGCCACTTTATTTTCGTTACATTTTTCACCAAACCTAATCCTAACGGGCGTGCAAAAGTGCCCATTAGCTTCAAGCTGTTTCAAACCTCCCATTCTCCCCCTCCCCCTCCGCCCTTCCAAAATGGCGTTAAAGATGGGCTCATGTCGTAATCCCGACCATCCCGATGTTCACACGCCTGACAAAGGCCTACCGTAGGCATGCTGGTACCGTTCTCACATGCCGTACATGCCATGGCACCTTATTTGTCCATTAGGCGACAGCATCAACACCGGGCGAAAGGTCCCTTTTTGCACACACAAACACACACTCATAACCAGACACCGTCGTTTTTTTTTTTATTTTGGGATGGGAGGACATCGCATCGTCGTCAGCATCATTGGTGACAAACAATCGGAAGAGATGATTTACTGCGATGCCTTCAAAATGACGGGCAGGTTGGATGGTTTGGGATGGTATAGAATTTTAATCTCTTCGACCCCAAAACACCACCACCACCACCACCGGTCACCTGGGCGGTGTTCCATTTGACACCCCCCGGGGGGCGCTCTGGATCTTCCAATTGCTGGCGGGAGATAGAGTTGGTGAAATTGACGCCTGCTGGTAGGCTTCTGCTGGTCTCTCTTATGCATGTTTGTTGTTGTTTTTTTTTGGGGAGGGTTTCACTTCTCATCTGATGGAAACAAGATCGTTAAAAGGTGCCGTTAGTGGCGCTAGTGCTTCATGCTCCGGGAGCAGGCAAACGTTTGTGACCGCTGTGTGAAACGATAAGAAAACGCTCGGCCACCGCTTGGAAACGGTCTCCCTGACACATTGGGATGATAAATTGGTTTTCCCTGGCCCATCCATTGGGTTTCCGGAGCTCACGGCTGAAGTTGTTATGTTTGCGTTATGCGTTCCTTCTTGTTGCTGTGTGTGTGTATTTTCTTGTTGTGGTGGAACTGTTGTCCGTTTTTCTTTCCCACGGAAGCATCATTTTCTTATTTCTCCTTATTTTTTTTTTAAACGAAACGAACACAAAGAGTCTGTAAACCTGTCGCGAGATAACGTGCCCGGCAATTGCTTGGCTACGATCGAGGTGTCACTAAAAGCACCATTAACCGTCGCGTGTGTACCTATTCAAGTGTTACGATCACCACCACCTGTCCTGAAACACTCGCCACAACCCATCAAGGGGCAAGTGTATCAAATTAGTCCACAAACACACCTTTTGCTTCCCAAAGTGGGGTTTCCGTTTTTCTTCCAGCATCCCTTTTTTTTTTTTTTTGATGGGGCGAATTTTCCTTGCGCATAAATTCCTTCCAGACACAAACGGGGATGGAGAAAAAAGAAACCGACAACACAGTTTCTACGCTATGATGGATTTATTTTTATGGCGGACCTACCGCGGTGATGCGGAGTCGCGATACGGAACCGTCCGTCGGATGGTCAAAATAATGGGCCCCGCTTTGGTGGCGGGCTTTTGGGATATCAGATCCACCCCATCCTTTCGGCACCGGCACCCACGGTTCTGCCACATGCCACTTTATAGACCCGAGGGAATCACAGCGGGATCGTACGAGGGTACACTTTTTTTTTCTTGCCAAACACGAGACCAAACGCGAGAAAATGGCCACACAAAAAATCTCTACCAACCATTTCACGGTCTACGATTTTTGGGATTGTTACAAACTTTCCTTCTTCCTTTCTACTACGCGATCTTTCTATTTCCGACTGGCTTGTCTTTCTTTCTCTTTCACACTCACACCCGCTGTGATCGTAAAGCGTCACAGCGGTCGGCCAGAATTAGGCAGATACAAAGGGAAAATTTGTATCATCCAAAAGGCAAAGAGATAGTGAAGCAAAAAAAAAAAACAACAAACAACATCATTCTGGCTGGAAATTCATTCATTTTAATACTGAAACTGATGAATCAGTGCGGTCGCGCCCGAATGTTGCTGATGTCATTTTCAGGGACAGAATTTACGAAGAACTTTTCCACATTTGCTAACGTTACAAAACGTTGTGCGTTTAATACTTGTCTCCGCCATGTGTGTGTGTGTGTGTTTGTGGGGAAAGTAATCTCCCCCGCACTAATCCACCATTTTCCCGGTGTGGAAAAGCTTCAAAACCGAGGGCTGAAATAAGATAGAAAAGATTTTTCCAATGGGAATTTTCTCCAAAAATAAACCATTGTGTATGGTGTCCTTTTATTTGGGCAGCAACAACAAAACAAAAACCTTGAGAAATCCACGAAACTCACAACTGTGCCGCGTTGTAGTGTCGCTACATAGCAAAAGCTACATTTCTGAAGACTTTATTGCATTAGCCATCTCGCCACAACCGTCCCAGACGATAACTTCCGTTTTGCACACAATTCTTCTGCCTTTCGTTCGTTCGTTACAGCGCTCCTAAATGGATTATTACATCCGGTCACGGGATAGAGCTGAACCATTCCCATCGTGGAGAACAATATTTTCCGTGTTTTTATGCGCGTTCGCCGTTTATCACTTGCGGGTAAACAAGGTGAACCGGGTGCGTGTATCTTTCGAGTAGCTTCTCAATTTGGAAGTCACTTAAATAATTCTTGTTTTTTTCACCACACAAACACACACCCAAAAGTAGGTCAAACCTATTACTAAAAAGGCGCATACTGTCGATATTGCTTCCGTCAAAGGCTAATTATCTAAAGGCAACAGAACGGGGACCGGCTTCTCGAGAACCCCGTACGATCATCATGAGACCATAAATTACCTTCGCCCAAATAGTGCGCCTGTAGTTCCGCCGTGTCAAGCTGTCGGAAGCAAATGGCTGTTTTGCAGTGGGTCGTTTTGAGTGGCCTATCGGCCGTTGGAATATTATCCCCCAAAAATAACACGAGAGAGAGAGAGAGAGAGAGAGAGAGCGAGGGAGCAATCAACTCGATTCGGAAGCAATTATTGCGCGCTCCCGCGGTGTCACGGAAGGTTATCGGTGTGTCCATCATTAGCAAACTGCTTGGTGCTTACCATTTCTCAATTTCTCAAACCTAATGGACTGTTTTATTTTTGTTTTTGGACACTAATGGAATATTTGTATCGTTTGCTTGTTTTTTCTTTCCTCCACAGAGATCTTAGTAGTAACAACATAACCAACCTACCAAATAAGTCATTCGAAATGCTGCCAAATCTAGAGGAGCTGTAAGTATGAAACATTACCATTCCATGCTGTAGCAGTGAATGAATAACTCTTCGGAAACATAAATTTGAAACACGACGGAAGGAGAGAGAGAGAGAGAGAGAAAGGAAGAAATTCTTGTATCAAAAAGTAATTAAATCGATAACGACAGGAGAGATGTGACAGAGACTTTCAGGTTTACCTTCATCGAGAAGTAACTTAATGGCATGGCACGGTGTAAAACAGTTCCAGTTTCGAGCTT
>STHB01014588.1:0-13036 GCA_018908115.1 Anopheles rivulorum
AAGATTTATTTACACAACTCTTTACGATTTATTTCATTCATTATGATTTCCTTAAATAAATCTAAATCATTTTCACACATTACTAAACGTTTGACATTTCGAAACGAGTTATGTATTTGACAATTGACGTTGACAGTTGTTTTTGACAGTTCGTTCGGCCCTTTTATGATTGATTGGGAGTAGTGAGTGAGTAGTTAGGTTTCAATTGGCACACAATAGATGATTTCTATCTGATCCCACCAACTCCAATAGAAGCATTTTAGTCATAGAACCTAATTTCTCAACCCATCCATTTGCCTGAAAAATTTAGAGAAAGAAACAAGCGCTGGCTATAATATCTCGGTATAATTACTTGCCCAAGGCGTTCTTCCGTTCAACAGTCCATTACTTATCCAACGCTGGAACTTTATTGCGCACCTAACACACGGTTTTATTACAAGCGGAAGACGATGACACACAGACACGCCGGTGTGAAAGCGAAAAAAAAAAATACATCGCCGTTCCGTGCTGCGTCTATTGCAATTAAAAATGGCCACCGCTCAAGGTTGGGATGCTATTTTTCATACCAGGCTACGCATCCCCATCCATTTTTCGCACACAAATCTGATACGCCAACAAGGAAGGAAACGAAGAAGAAGAAAAAACAACAAACAAACAAACTCGCCGCGGGAAAATTGCACTTTGAACGGCAAAAAAAAAATCAAACACCCGCCGGACACATTTCTTCTTGATGGGGGAAAATGTCCCGGTGGTTTGGGTAAAAAAAAACCCCACGGTCTTAATGAGACCACTCGGGCTGGGCGGGCTTGTTAATGGCACATCATTAGCCGATGAACTTCGATACGAATACACCCCCGGGGCCTGTGTATGGGTTCAGATTTATAAATTTAGTATAAAAATCGTCCGAAGTTCACCCATACACCCACCCACCATCCAACCACAAACATCTTTACGTCACCTACACCCCGGTCTTTGCCCGCTGGATATTGGAGTGGTGCATTTATTTATTTTTTTTTTTGCTTCTTTATTGTGCAAGATTCACTCTGCCGGCTGGCCGATCCCGCCGGCTTCTGCCATAGAAAATGAGACGGGAGTATATACGCCCTCGATCGTTCGTATCGTCGAAAATCTGTCGAATCGCCGCACGCGTATATGGAAGTCGATCCGTCATCGTTTGACAGACGCTCACGGACAAAGCGGTCGTGGCCCGATCGATCACGCCGTTCCCGGTCCCCGATGCGTTGCGCGCCCGGGCTTTGATAGATGCGGCTGCGGTCAGCGTCACGATGGCTGATTAATGGTGGAAACCGGTGTCGCTCCAGAACCGTTCGCTTGGTCGCCGTGCCACCAAACTCCGGGACCGGAACACTTCTGAGTCACCTCAGAGTCAACCGCGAGGCACTCGACTCGTGATTCCTAACCCATCTAGCGCGCATCCAAACCAAGCGCAAACGATGCGGCCTGTTTGCACTGTGTCTGAAGCACGTATTGAAGCACAATACGCCGGACGGGCCCGGATGGAAGAAAGTGTCGTTATATTATTCTCCTTATTCGCGATGGTTCGTCGAACAAACTTCCATTCTGCTTTTTGCGCAAATCGACCCAGTCACCAGTGGGCAAACCTGTGGGACATGTTTGAAGAACGGCTGGCGCCTGTCACGAGTGGTTGCGTTGAGAGTGCGCGAGTGTGCCTGGTTGCTTGCTTTTCAATCGCCCAATTAGTCACAGCTCCATCAACAGGCAACGGTGTGACTGTGTAGAGCTGCACGAGGCCACTGGCAGGAAGGCTAGACGCGCATCCGACGTGGGTCTTGTGCAAATAGTTTGCGAGGTCAACAGAGGGAGAGAGGGAGCGAAAGAGAAAGGGGTGACAGGCTAAGATTACATCCCAGCTGTTGGGCTGGACGCTGGAATGAAGACGCTACTGTCAACACAATAAGCTCCACGCGCTTGGACGCAACCGAACCCTTGTGTGGGTGAGGTCTTCCCGAACGATCACCCACACGTACTGGGTACCAGTCTCGAACAACCTTCCGCCATGTTTGTCTTGACCCCGTACAATATTTAGCTAAAGCAGCCAATATTTAACCACCCGGATGGGCAAACATCTCGGCAACACGCAAACTTACCCTTTGTAGGTTCTGTTTTTCTGTGTTGTGTTATGTTTTGTTTTTGTGCTTTGTTGTCCAACTCCACTCCACGCTGGACACGGTACGGTACGGGCAGACCCTGCGGGACATTACCTTGTCTTCTTGGAATGCACAGACATTGAAGGTGGCTGGAGGATAGAAAGTGTCCTGCTTTATTTTTGTGTGTCTCTTCGGACATCTCCCCAGCAATGGCCAATGGTTTGCTGAGAGAAATGAAAATCTTTCAGCAGTGTTGTGATGTTCCCTGTTGGCGTAGGTGCCTTGTGGTGCGTTGTGCAGCGAAAGGTACGCACCTATCTTAATTGCTTTCCCCTTCTTAACGAAACAAGACTAGGGTGCTGACACACCACAGGACTTGATGTCGATAAAAGTGAAGCTAGAAGCCCAGCGGTTAGCTGTATCTACCATGGCGGGAATGCTTCACAGTAGGCGCCATGTTTGTCGATGTATGCGTGCACCAGGGTGGTTTCACTTCCACGTTTGCGATATCGGATATCAAGATATGCTGGAGCAGATAAAAACGCATCGAGGTTACGCACTCGCACTCGGGTTTGATAAGCCCCACCACACAACCACACAACGCCACCGGCAGAAGTCAGGTGTGTTGGTATACAATGTTGCTGGTGGGTTTGCAACCTGCCACGGTTCTACCTACCCAAACACTGTTTGGATCGGTTGCAACATCGTGCGCAGGCCCGGTATCCTTCTCACACCGAGGTTGACCAAGGTTAACACACATTCTACTGACGCTGCCCGTACACCGCAACGCTGCTCATCACTCATCTCGTGTGTGAAATGTAATCCGATATCGCAAATCTCGCTCGTTGCCAATGGCTCAACCGCGCTCAATGCTGGATGTGGAAGCAGCTGGTACAGGCGCCAACCATTATCTCCCCGTAACGGCCCTTTAACGCGACTCCCTTTTTACCCTACCGCAACAATCACGCCACTGTGGCGTTTGCGCTTTTATTTGTGTGTGTGTGTGTGTTTTATTTTTTGTCGTGTTCGCCAAATCTCCACTACTCCTACTCTGCCTCATTCCGCTCCCAGCAACCACAGAACAGGGAACATGTTCGGTCTGGCGCTTCATAAATCACAAAAAAGGGCGATAGATAACCTTATCATTCTGGTCGCAAGTTTGTTTATTCATTAACCACCGGTGGTTGTCAGCACCTTTCGGACAGTACGTAACGCACTGGCAAAAATGTACGTGATAGAGCAAAGAAAAAAAAACAAATGTGGGTAGGCGTTGAGTGGATGAACGGCCGGACCGCCGTTTGGGGTGATTATCCGATAGGAGTAGATCGTACTCGAACCCGTACCCACTAGCTACGCAACTGAACAGTATTAAATTATGGAGAATTCGCTGTGAAGCACATGAACATTGGCCAGTACTCATTCTTAACACACTATTGTCACATGCTGCATATCTTTCCACCTCAATAAAGGTGTGCAAAGAAGAGAATTTTTCTTTGACGGAATATGAAATATAGGCTACTATTAGATGACCTAGCATTTTGTTGCTTGAATGACCTTTCTTAGTATGATAAATGAATAACCTGAATGAATAACCATAACATGAAATATTGATAAGATCAGCCAAGCTACTAGTGATGTTCCGCTACACAAGCTCTCGAACAAATCCAGAATATTGTACTAGAAGCGTTTAGTAAGGTTGGTTGAAAGATTCAAAGGACTGCCGTTGAGCTCAATGGGATGGGAACGATGACTCACGCACACAAACAAGGAATTCAAGATTTCTTTACCAAGGCGCCATCAAACTCACCCCTTTACAAATCGAACGATCAGCAAAATCTCTAAGCCTAGCAAACTCTTCCAGCCTAACGCTCAGCAAGCAATCGAAAACGGTCGAACACTCGCCGTGCTATGAAAACGTCCAGCATTGTTTGGTCTGCACGAAGAATCCAAACAGTATGGCGACATGTCACTGTTTTCCTTCTTCCGTAAGCGTTTGGTTTTAAAACAAACACTGCGCGAAACGGTGCGTATTGGCTGCTCTCGTGCATCAGCACTGTCGACACCCAACTATAAACAAAATGTCACCGATCAAAAACAAAACAAAAAATCGCTACAACCCATTTTGACAGCTTTATGGCGCATTGTTTACTAAACTTCTCAGGCTCTGGTGCGCACCACACCGTGCACTAGCGGCAAGTGCGGTGGTTTTGTTTTGGTTTGGGTGTTTTGTACACGGCTCGTAAGAAAAACGGTGCGCATTGCAATTGTAAGCCGGAGACGGCAAACACTTAATACCGCAGCTAACCAGCTAACCCTTGAAGCAAACAGCAAATCCGCGCCCGACGCACTAATAGTTCAAAACCGGGCACCGCCCGGGCAGACGCTAGATGCACCACGCAAAAACCATAAACCTTAACGAGTTGCGCATTCCGCCTGCATGTACGTCCGGGTACCATAAATGAATACATTTCTTTTTTATTGCACTGTTGCCATCAAGCCATCGAATGTCCTGCTGATGCAGCCGTGGCAGTGGCGTTTGGAGGTGTAACGTTTTGTCAGATTTACGGCACTCGTTAAGAGGGGCAAAACCGTTGCTAATCCAATTGCTGGCGAGCGGTCTAGCGGTTTGACCCCGGGGCCTCCTCTGGATCCTGGCTAGCGCAATGCCACACTCTTGCCACTTGAACCGCATCCGACGCGCATTCGATGAGAGCACAGACGACTTCAAGGACAGCTGCCTAGTGCACAACGCCACAATAAAGGCCATAATGTCCAAACAAGTCCGGCCAACGGGCCCGGTCCGACCATGTCCACGGGTGCGGCCGGGAAACTGTTTAATAATAAAATAATTTTCCAATCAGCTAACGAGCGTCCGGGTTCGATGGATGGGAATTTATTTCTCCATCAGTAATTGAATCTGCGTGGACGGCAGAGTGCCCTTCCGACGCGATCAGTTTTATATCCTTGTTTCATAAATGTGTCTAGCATTAAACGCGCGGAATGGATTAATCCCAGTTAATATGCGCAATCCAACCATTACCCCCAACACACGGCCTGCGTTTGGAGCAAATTTGCTGAAGGTTAGGCTAATTAAAGCAGGAATTTTTATTCCAATACCATACCATAATTATCGTGTTTTAATTGAAGAAGGCGTAAAACAACACCCGCCCAGCAGCTATGGTAGCAGTCATGCATCAAGATGCGGTCTTGCAGATTTATATAACTAATGTGCATATGCGCTTCTGCCTACTTGCTTAGCGTTTTCCGCTGCAATTCAAGTAGTCACAGCTGGGGCGAAACGGTCGTAGCTTAATGCGAAAGTGTATGCCACGACCGCAAACCACGCACCATGGTTGTCTAAACGCCATACGTAGCCATTATTAATTTGCTATTTTATTACCCTAAAAGCATGACTTGCTAATAGCTAGAACCTGTTGATTGCGCTATGCTAAAAATCTACAGTAGCAGTAAATAAAATTAATTACTTTAATCTCTTGATTATCTTTATTACAGGCTATGTCTCACAGCTTCGATTTTCACCCTTTCCATCTTGTCGTGCACTGACATTGCGCAGTAATGTTTGAGACTGACAATAACCCGATTTTCCGAACCATTTCCAAAGTGCAGTAAATAGTTTGGGGATAATCATTTCTCAACAAGGTAATCAATTAGTTCTGTGGTTTTGGACGGACATGATATCCATGGAGACATTAGTAGATCAACTAAAGTTAATGTTTGATATATCTAATACGAGCTTGTTTGTCTCATTAGCAATAGGAAGAACGTAACAAGATGATCACATCAACATCGTCGATGTAAGGAAAAGAGTAGCAAGTACTGTACTCAAGATGCTTAATATGTTTAGGCCATATACTCCAAACAAAAGTTGTCAGCCATCCAATATTTTCTAGTCCGCGGTCAATCAGTCGCAACATTTATAAACTCAAACCAAGCAGACGTAATCCATTGCTGGATCTCAGAATAGACATTATCGCCTTTCTACTAGAATAGTAAATGAAAAAAAGGAATTCGTCTCAGACATCTAGTACACAAGATGCTTCTGCTAAACATCAATTGTTTCACTAGTTTGTACTAGTATGGTACAAGAAATTGTTGCAGTCTCCTGTTGTTTTCCTATTCTTAGACACTTTCGTTCAAGATAGTGATGTATCTCCGCCTCTGAACATTGGAACTCCCTGATGGGATGCTAATCAGTAAAGGTATAAGAAGAACTCAATTTCCCCAAATTGTTTGTGTACACAGAATCGTTCAAACTTCCAATAAAATCTATAACCATTCCAATATTTTAGACTCAAACGTCTATAATATTATTGCGAGTGATTGATCATCCGTGTACGCCAACTATGCGGGACTCGGTACGGTACGGTAGCAAAAGAAATAGCGCAAACAAGCATCACGATAGACCAGCTCCGTTTTGCACAGACGGTTGGACGATAGATCTAGTTCGTTCGAAACATGTTTGCGCACGGAAGATAACCTGTGGTGGACGAGTAACGACGTGTCAGGAGACTCCACTGGGCGGGTTCAAATTGCAGCAAACGGACCACGGGAGCTGCAGGAAACTAATAGCTTACTTACTAGCTTACCGGAGACCGATACCAGCAACGGTTGCCATACACGGACATGGGGCTTTTTTTCCGAAAATGGCAACCGCAATGGCATTTCCAAGGGCTGGAGAGAATGAGGAACACCTCCAGCAAAAGGGGACGAAGTGTGGAGGCGTACGCTAGCATTCCTGCAGGCTGCTAGGCGAGGACCGCCTGGATCTAAATTCGGATAGCAAGGGAATAGGGCTGAGAGAGAGAGAGAGAGAGAGAGAGAGGGGGGAGGGGGGTGGGAGGGGAGAAGAAAATCCTGCGTGGGCTAACAACCCGGCGCCCGGATGTATGCATCTCCTGCAGAGCGAAGAACTTTGCTCCCCTTTTTTGGATGTTTCCCGCTCGGTTAATTGGTAGCTGCAGGGCTGTGAGGTAGAAGAGTTTATGCAACTGAGGGGAAAGGAAGGAAGAGTGGAGAGCAGGAGGAGGTTAACAATACTTGCCCTCTCCCTCCCCCCTCCCCCAACCTTCCTCCACGCTATTCAACGCTCCCCGTTCCGTGCTGAAGGTACGCCCGCGCAGAGTAAAACGAAACGCACACATACACACACTTCTGGCCGGGTTACGACCGGTAACTGACAAGGTCCATAAGGTCCCAGCATTGGGAAGCTTGACTCTGCGTTTTCGAACCATTTTTGGGCAAAAAGTGTCGCCACGGTTTTGGCGCGGAGCAACTTTTCCCCTCCTTTCCCCTACTACTTCCCTCCACCTTCCCATTCCTGCCTTCCCGCCTTCACTATTCGTTCAACTCGCAACCACCCCCTATCCTTTTCCCCACTCCACACTCCCCCCTTCCTATATCCGGAGGCTCTCGCCGAGCCTCTCCTATTTGCTTGTTCCTTCTTTTTTTTCACATTCGTTTCCCGAGGCTGTTTCCCCGTGCGTCAATATCTGGTGGCTTTGCAGCGGCAGTGCGTTTGCACAGTAAGCGGCTGGGTTTTAGGAAGACAGGTATGGCGCACTGCATTCACCTCGCCTGGGTATTCAACTCCTCGCGCTCGATTTAACTGGCCTGCTTCGGGCCTGCCATACTCCATGTATCAGCAACTGTCCAGTTCATCCAACGCACATTGGGAGCTCAATCATGGACCCCCTTTCTATACACCACGCGGCGTATGAGGGTTGTGGGGAATGGGAGGGAAGGAAAGAGAAGCGAAGAGTGGGAGGAGCAAGAATGGCATCCAATATTGGTAGCGTTCTCTGGCGATGCGTGCCACGTCCATCGTGCCTCGGTGCTTCCTGCTCCGAGCGCACCAAAACCATTGCCGACGCCTGGCGCAACCAAAAACGGAACCTTGCTCGCGCATCCTGGCCCCCGGGGTCTGCCCTCCAGCGACCAAAAAAGGGGTTTGGAATCTCGCTCCCATTTCGAGATGCGCGCGCGCGCGCAAGGGCACTCCGGCAAGGTTAAAGATGCGCACCGCGCATCACCAGATATCGCAACGCTACGGCTCCCGGGTCGGATGCCAGTCGTCGTACCGTACCGGGGTACCCTTTGTGGTATTTGGTCGCTGTCGCAAGTTGAATGACTTCTAGTCCGTCCGATCCCACCACTCTCGGAGTGAGGTTCGCTCACATTCGCCACCAGAGGGCTACCGATGGGAACCTTCACGTAAGGTAGCACCATGTTTGCATCATTAATCATGCGGCAGCTCGGGGAGCGGTGATAGACCGAACCGAAAACGTTGTCAACTGTCGCCGAAACATACGCCGACGTGCCAATAAAGACCAGCGGACCGCTCCGTACCGTCGCGCAGGCAAGCTCTCGCACTGTTGGCGCCCGGCTACGAATTAATGCCTTCTCCGACCAACGAAACGAGGGCCGTGCTTTTCACTGTGGGTAGGTGTAGCGTGCCTTAAACATATGACACTATGAAACGCATCAAACGCATGTGGCCGCACTGCAAGTTTGAATGTTGGGGACGAAAGGTACCAAGAAAGCTCGAAAGTCCTCCGACATCACTAGAGGGCGCAGGAGACACACCCCGAGATCGTCATTTAGTAACATCAAACGCTTTATCGTCGGTTCGGATACGAAATCATCATCATGCACTCCTTCAAGCGGTGCACGCTGCAGTAAATGTCACCTCGGACATCACCACCACCCACCAGTGTCGGGGGTGTCTTCGTTGTACCAGTCCAGTGCGAAGCGATGCGGTACACAAAAAACCCACGGGGAAACCGGATCCATCTGATCGATGACGGTTGATGGTTGACCCACGCCCCGGACCACAGCGATGCGATCGTGCGATACCGTCGGCCCTGTTGCTTCATTAAGGTTTGATTTGTAAACCGCTCATATTCCCTTTTTTGAGCAGAACCCGGTACAGAACGGAGCGATGTAAAGCTCATCCTTCTTCGCACGAGGGTCGTTGGGCAATAGACAATTTCTGCAAAACGAATTCTTTCTCTCTCTCTCTCTCTCTCTCTCTCTCTCTCTCTCTCTCTCTCTCTCTCTCTTTCCTGGAAGTTCCAGATTTCTTCAAGACCCTAGCGGAAAGCTTCGGCTTTATGTTCGCGAATGGACCTTCATCAGCTCCTTTCTCTATATCAGCGGAATTATCAATGTCCGTGTACGGCAAGGCAAGATACTGGGTACGGCATAAGACCACGTTTCGCAACAACAGCAAACAAAAAAAAAACAGTGCGCCATTCGCACGGATACTGCTCGGTGTGAAAAGAACACGTCCAACGCAGCAACAACAATAAACAATAATAATAAAACCAACAGCAACGCTAACGCCATGATTAATGGGCGCCACACACTGTTCACACTGCCGAAGGTTGCGGTCTGGGCGTTCCAGGTGTTCCAGGTGCCACAAGCCTATAATAGCACAATGCGCCCTGGATGTCGATTTACCGGGATTTTCCTTCTTCTTTCTCCTCGTCTTCTTCTTCTTCTGTGTGTGTGTGTGTGTGTGTGTGGGTGGGGGGAGAGTTTCATGTTTTCGGCTAATCATATTGGGGCCATTCATTTTATTTGGGCATTATTCCACCTCCGATCTCCACACCGATCAATCATTTCCGAATCGATCGGTCTCCAAACACGTGCGCTCTCGTTCTCTCACACTCTCCTCCTCTCTTTCTCTCGCATCTGTCGGCAATCCAAATGGTACAATACCCCTGTTTGCGATTGGCTGAATACCCCTTTATAGCCGTTTGTTAGTGAAATCACAGTCACCGATTACCGATTGCAGGTAATCTGTTGCCCGTAGCGAAATAAATAGAAATAAGCTTATAAGTATGGCTGGCCCAAGCCACTAGTATAATACGACAATAAGCAACCCTCATCCCACACGCGGTTTATTTTGGGGTTGTTGTTTTGTTGGTGTTGTTGTTGTTGTTGTTTCGCTCTCTTCTGCGGAGGAAGTTTTCATTGTTCGGTTCGCCACCAGGTTCAAAGGTTCGGTGAGTGGGGGTGGGGGGGGGGTGTGAGTCGTTGGGGAAGGTACATGGAAGACAAAGCGGGAGATGGCGCCACCGGTATGAAACATCTGGATCGGAACAACATTTAAGAAGCAACATATTTAATGCACGTTCTCAAATATCGGTCAAGTTTGCTTCGAACGGGAGAAAGTTACACACCAATACCCTCGTCATAACAGCTCCGCCCTCCCCCCCCCCACCTCTCCTACTCCTCTTCCTTCTCGTCCTCCTCCTGCTCCACCACCAATGCCTGATTACCCTGCAACGCATCAGGGCGAAAGGTCATGCGGCTGCAGCATGCAGCCATATACACGCCACGCCAAACGGCAACCGCTAAACAAAAATGAAAGAAACAAAAAGAAAAAAAAGCGATGGTTGTCGCTTTAAGTGTCTCGTTCAACTCCGCAACCATAACGGCCCGAAACCCCGAACGCGGCAGCATGCGATCTGCTCGGGGAAATTGTTTTTGCGCCGCAGTTTCACGCGCGAACGGTGGCATCGAACGCGCGAAGCGATCGTTTCCGAGCGGAAGAATCACTATGCCCGGTGGCGCCCCCTGTCGGACTGTGGGCGAACCGTCAATTTCTAATCGGCACGCACAGCTGTTCGTGATCCTCGCGGGCGAACAGCATACTCCCGAAAAACAGAATCCAAACAACAACAACAACAACAACAAAATCAAGGGAACCTCCTTTACGAATCATCGTACACACGTACACACCGATTGCCGAATGCAATTTTTTGAGTTAACGCGTGTGCGTGTGTGACAAAATAGCGAGAGAACTGTCGGTTTTTTTTCTCCTGAGTGCGCGCGTCAAGTTTTGCGGTGCGAAGTGCTTCGGTTCGCCGCACAAATTATGCAAGTGAGGTGGGATGGAAGGGGACGGATGAGAGGGGTGCTAGGAGTGCTAGGAAGTCGGCAGCGAGGGCCAACACACGCACAGCACGACGCATCAAACGAGCTGCTTCTCCACCCTGCCACCCATTAACTGTGCCTTATTTGGTAAGTTTCGGCATGGCAGGGTGTGTAAGGGGGAGGGAAAGGGAGAGGGAACCACAGTTACAGCGATGCAACAGCCGGGAGGATACAAGCGCAGACCAGAAACCAATACACGATGCAAAAGGTTGAAAAGATAGATTGGCCAGGAAGGAACAGGCGGCTCAAATCCGTTTCTTCGCGATCCGCACAGATGAGCCGATTTGAATTGTTACAATGTTATTTAATTATTATTAACTCTTATTAAATGCAATAAAACTTTACTACCATTGACAGAATGGTTGTGATGTTCTTATACGCCACATGATTAATATTTATCTTCAATAAACTCAAATACAGCGTTAGAAAACTACTCTTGGGGTGATGAAAAACCTCAAAATCTTGTTTATTGCAACGTTAAACTATGAAATGCATGTTTCGTTACGAAAATCAACACTAGAAAAGGTTGTCGGGATATGTTCCAGTCGAGATTTGAACCCAGCCCATGCGTGTTATTGAGCCGCGCGGTAACAGAGGCACTGTTTAGCAAACTCCGTTAACGTGCTTTAAACACCAATGACCCCCGAACAAATCAAAGACCTAACTATTGAGGTTTGGTTGCGAATTGCAAATTAATAAAAACACATCTCAATGTGCCCTTGTAACGCTTTGTGTCAACCGCACTGTAGGTGCATGGCGTTTGGGCAGATGTTACCAGATGTAAGCTGCTGATGTGATGTGTGAAAAGAGGCGAAAATTTGAATCGGAGAAGAACAAAAAAACACACACGCACACACACACTTTGCTACGCGAGTGTTTGCACGAGTGGCGTGATACAAGCGTGCCGGGGGGGAGGGGGGGGGTGTGGATGAGAGAGAAAGGAAGGGGGGTGGAGGAGGGGGAGGGGTGGTTTATCTCGGACGAGATAAAAGATGTTCCGTATCGATTTCATCGCACTTCGCACCAAACACAACAGCACCACATCGAGATCGAGAGAAGGAGAGAAAGAGAGAGAGAGAGAGAGAGAGAGAGAGAGAGAAAGAGAGAGAGAGAAAGAGAGAGAGAGGGGAGTAGAGAGAGGGAGAGATAAAGAGAGAGAGGAAATGTTAAGCGAAGTGGATGTGAAAATGAGAGAGAGAGCCAGGGATCGCATTGAGAAAAATTAAAAAAACAGACTAAAAAATTATAAACGATCATGTGTGAAATGGGTATGGGTAAGAGGGTATGATGAACCAAAAAAAACCCCATGAAAGGTGTGGTAAGGGATTGCCGTGCGGGGGGTGAGGAGGCGTGGAGGGGGTCGGGAGAAGGCGGTGTAGATGCTGGAGCAGTGAGCCGGGCATGGATGCAGAAGCGAATGTAAAGTGATGCGGAAAATCACAACACAGCGCAGCAAATTCTTCCACCACGGCTGCAAAAGGTAAAACCGCGTTGAGCAGTTCGGTCCATCAAAACAGGAGTAAACGAGCGTGGTGTAGTTTTATGGCCACTCTGTACTGGTGAGCGGCAGGGAGGGTGGAAGCACGGGGGAAGATGTGAAGGAGCGGAAGAAGCGAAGAAAGAAGGCTGCAGACAAATGGAAAAGAAAAGAACGAAACACTCACACACGGAAGGCACTCAGCTTCAGCACGCAACGTACGGCACGGTGGGTATGCACCAAAATTGATACCGGCCTCCAAGTACCCGGCTTAGTGCCGAAAGCGGCCCACTTGTTCACCCGCTCCCGAATATGCTTCGATGCTGGGTTTGGTGAAAATGGTGCACCGAATGCAACCGTTCGCCATCACGCACAAAAGCAAAGGTGTTGCAGGGCCGATGGTTCCGCGTTTGGCGTTTGGATGGTTTTGCCGTTCAGTCGGCAAATGTGATGAAGCCCCAAACCGAAA
>STHB01014615.1:0-13034 GCA_018908115.1 Anopheles rivulorum
ATGAGAATTTTATACGGTTAAGTTAATGGCTGGACAAGTTGCTATAATGTCGCCAAGCAAACAATCAACTTGTAATGGAAAGAGTTGATAGAACTGTAATCTATCGCATGGTACATCGTCCTTGGCGTGGTACAAAAACGAGTTCCAATTTTCCAATATTAGCGATTTTGGGTTTGGATGGAAAATATCTTTCCTAAAATTTCATCAATCATCTTTTTTAACATTACTCGCCACACATATCATGTATTCCAGTAACTTATCAAACGGTAGATCCGCTATGTTCATTACACATGAATTATTACCAGCTTAGGCAGCTCTAACGTCGTCGCCACTTGCTCGTTCCCATCTCACACGTCTACGACACTCTTTAATTCAAGTATGAATACCTCCTTAACACAAACTCTCTACAATACGTACTATCGCCCAGTATTACTACTCTACTACACAGCAATAGAATTATCAGCAGCAAGATAAACCAAGCGAATGTCAAGAGTTCCTCCCTATCACAAAGCGCACAGAACAGAACGTGATAGAATCTGCAACACGTTGGAGCACGGAAATAAAAAAGGGAAGAATGCAGCAAACCAACCAAAATTGTTCTTTACCGTTCTTTCCGCATGTGACGTATGCGGAACGTGTGTGTCTCGTGATTAAAACGTTTTTGAAAGGGCAAACGAGCACGGAACACTCGCCCTGAATGAAAATGGTGAAAACAAAAATCAATAAAAATACTCCCGAGCGGTGGTTTTTACATTTTACATGAAAGCGTGTTGAAAATGTGATATTTTTAGACCACTCTGGGCTTGGGCACCAGCTAAATTGAGTCGGTTTTGAATTAATTAAAAGCCCACTAACCTCGCGGAAAAATATGCCCGCAGGGCGAGTGCGCGTTTGCGGTGGTGGTAATTTTCCTTTAAAAATGGCAAGAGAAACAAATTCACACTCGCTAGTAAATTTTCCGTTCGGTACAAGTATTCGTTTGAGTATGGTACGCACAAAGCCCGTATCCGAACAGCCAGTCAGCGGTGTAATGCGGCGTATGATTGGAATGCTGTGGTGGTCAATTATTTTATTTGACGAAGGTGCTGGCTCGCCGTTCGTGGCATTGAGACGGGAAATATTTCGGTTGCCTTTCGCCTGGCGGTGGAAATTAATTGGTTACGGTAAGGAGAAAGCAGACGAGTTTGCAAAAAAAAACCTGAGCGTTGACAGGAAAGATGCTTCGTTTTTTTGAAAATAAATATTTTTTAATAAGTTTGTTTTGAAAGATATGATAAGCTTGAAGATAAAAATGGAGAAAGTCGTCATCGTACACATGCGTGAAAGCTAGATTACGTTTTTCAACTGTTAGTAGTATTTAGCAGTAGTCAATTTAGCATTCTCCAGCGACAAAATCAAGTCATTTCTCTATACTTCATACTTTGAGCTATAGCTTCCTTATTGGAAATCATTATATAGACACCGTTCTCAGTCTGACCTTAGCTAGAAACTGTTTTCGCAATTACGTTTAGTGACCCTTAGTCACTTTCGCCCCTCTACACCGTGAGTTAGATGCCTTCAATCTGCGAAACGCTTTGTTACCCCAGGACTATGTTCCTTTAAGAGAATGAAACATAATTATTCTATTCATGGAGTAATGGCAATTTGAGGCGTTTATGTAATTTTGTTGTTAAATCTGCAATGGAACATACTTAGAACTCAATTGCTAAGAGCAAGATTTTTTTTTAAAGTTTGTATTAAAACAAAATCATCTCATTTGTTGCCGTAAGTAAATTCTGTCTCTCTTTTGCGAAAAGCTTTTCATTAACCTTCACAGCGGTCATCATTGGCATTGGAAATTGATCCATCCCACTGCAGGAGGTGTCCTTCCGTGCTTCAATTTATATGTGAAAGTTACTTAATTTATCCACGCCTTTTTGATGAATTCGCCTTCACAAAAAAAACGCTCCACTAGCCGATTGAATGATAAATCTTATTTCTTCGTTAGAAAACCTTGTCAAAAGAAAATCGTTATTGAATAAAATATCATCGAATCGCAGCCCGGATGGTGGATATGGTTGACGTAATACCAAAACTGTGACTAGGTTAAGTTCATTTCCTGCTATTATGAACGCACCCATCTCTGAAGTCAGTGCAAACGTAACGTAAACTTCCTTTCTGAAGAGGAACGAACGTTATCGTGATCGTTATCGAGGCCAATTTGAAAAATTCACGTGCAGCCGGAAGAACCCACCCAAAGCGGCAGTTCTGTGTCAAGTGCAAGGACGATTGGACGAGACGAGGCGATTTTCTGCCTAATGGCAACGATACGGTGCTACGCACAGCTGATGGATTGTTGATATGAGAGGACGAAGGTTACTTTCTAAACTTAATCACATTTTTTTAAAAGCAACTAATTGCATGATCGGCCTTTGCCTTCGATTGGAGACTAATGAGGGCAAGTTATCTGCAAATATAATACTATCGATCAATACATCGGGTTAATAAATAATATCGGTACTGCGTCGAATGTTTTGTTTTTATCTTTTGTGGAGTTTACGGAAGAGTTAATTATGAGCTATTTGCACAGTCGTTAACTTGCGTTGTCGATAGACAGGCGTCTTCTACAGTGATGTCAAACTCGCTATTATCGTTTGTGATACTAATTAAAGGTAGAACAACTAAATCCTTCGTATCATTACGATCGTCCGATGGAGTGGACGAGTTGAGGTCTGTATGGATGGCTGCAGATTTAATGGTTAAAAATTATGAAAAAAATAACAAGATTTTTAAATCGTGAACATGAGCACAATTAAACTGACTTTCCTGGTTCATTGTTTCATTGTTCAGCTGTATTGAGATGCTTAAAAGTTCAAGACTTTTTTTAATTCGCTAACTTTTTAAGTCGCCTTTTATAACGTACACTCGATTCCCGCTTGTTTATTTGAGTCACGTTTGATGGTTACGATGGTATGCAATTAAAGACGTATAAAACATGATCTCAGGCAAATAAACTAGTCCATCAATCAGTACCGCATCAAACGCAGTATGGTGCTCGTGATTATTACGCTATTGCGCTTTCCCTTGCAATGAAATGCAGTCATAAGCAAAACGAATCAAAGGTGCACTGTTTACAGTTCTTCAGCATTGGCTGGCGTTGTAGGTTTTACGCTTACTTTGAATGTTTACTCTGTTTTGCCAATTCGATGCGGCGTACGTTGCAGAACGTGGCCACAAAGGTTTCACACTTATTTACACCAAACGTTTCAAGCTACCAATTAACTATGGATCGCTCCATGATTCCTCCATCTGAGTTAAAGAGCTGAGTGATCGTGATATTGGCGATCAATTCTAGCATCAAATCCAGAATACAACAAAAACGACAAGTTAATCACGATTTTCCATATCATAAGCGCATGATCTTCTAATTACAGGTTGTTCACACTATTCTAGGCAACACGTGAACCCACCGGCTACAAAATGGATAATAGTCCGCCACCACCGTCAGCGCTGAACAACTTCCGAATCTTGTACCTGGTGACGCAACTGGTCGGCATCACGATCATCATACTGGTGAGCTGCTGGATCGGCATTCATCTGAATGGGCTTGGCTGGTCCTCTCGCCCATCAATACAGTTCAACTGGCATCCGCTACTCATGTCCGTTGGCATGATATTCCTGTACGGCAACTGTAAGTCGCAGCAAAGATTTGGGATTAATTCGCCAAGAAAAAAGAGACCTGGTCTAATCGTTATGTTTGCGATCTCTTGCAGCTATCTTGATCTACCGCGGATTCCGGTACGCTCGCAAGAAGCCGCTTAAGATTACGCACGCAACAATTCACGGTGCTGCATTCATCTTTACCGTGGTGGCGTTGATCGCCGTGTTCGATTCGCACAACCTCGCCAAACCTAATCCGATCCCGAACATGTACACGCTACACTCTTGGGTTGGATTGTCCGCCGTGATACTGTTTTCACTTCAGGTAGGAACTAACTGAGATAGTTACTTGGCTCTCCGACATATCTTAAGTTCCGTTTTTATCTACGCAGTACGTCTTCGGCTTTGCGGCCTATCTGTTCCCGGGTGTACGTGAGCAGCTGCGAGCATCTTACATGCCGGTGCATGTATTTTTCGGTGTAGCAGGTTTCGTAATGGCCATCGCGGCGGCACTGTTGGGTCTACTAGAAAAAGCCATATTCTCTGTGTAAGTACCGAGAAACGTTTCGGGTCAGCAAAAAGATTACAATACGTTGCTCGTATTCTCTTTCGCAGCCAGAACTATTCCGCTCTACCACCGCAAGCTGTGCTGATCAACACGATCGGTTTACTCTACATCGTGTACGGTGGGTTGGTCGTGTTTCTCGTGACCGAACGCCAGTACAAGCGACATCCCCTACCCGAAGACGTCATGCTACTGACGCACAGTGCCAGCGTCGGATCGTCGTAAGTCGTGTCACCGCAGTGTGTGTGTGTGTGTTTTTGGTCCCCCGTGGAAAGATCTCAACGACCACATCGCCGTAGCTCTAGGCCCATACATTCCCAAAAAAACAGGAAACTAATTGAATCTACAGCATACCAACAGCATAGTATTGACCCATCGAAGATGCATTTGAAGAGTCCAGGTGCAAGTAAGACTCTCTAGCGCTTCTACTCTATCCGAGTGTGTATTATTAGTCCCTTACCATCGACGGTGACGTGTCTAACATTGAAACGTTTCTGTGTATATATACATATAATTAGTAAATGGTAACTCTGCTAACAAGCGAAAGGAAACTTGGGAAGAAAAAAGTATTTCTACGCTCAAAATTGTAACTCTACATCCCCGCCAAGAACAGTACTTTCGCTGTGTTTCTGTTGCTTCACATAATGTACAACTACTACAGACATACATATATTTAATAAACATTATCGAATGCATCAAACGTACACGCGCACGTGGTCATGTTACACCGATACTGCCTTGATTAGCTTTGCGGTCATTCCGTTTAATGTGTGTAATTGGATACTTCTTACCAATGGATACCGTTCGTTCATCGGTTGCTGCTCAGTCACACCGATCTTCCGCAGTTCGGTACACCATATCCAGCATCTGTCTCGCTAACCGCAACTCGGACGGCGTGTGAAGTGCCGGTGTGTAGAAGTTTGTCCAGCCTCTATCACTGGCCGGCGGTATGGTAAGACCTTCCTGGTCGAGCGAGTCCTCATCTTCGTCTGGTATGGAAGCGTGTGATCTTCTGTCATCGACACGCACCGGGAATAGCTCGATCGTATGATCAGGGAAAACACCAAGCTCGAACAGATACTCGAACAGGGATTGTGATGCTTTCGCCAGTGCGTTCGTCATGTGCAGGAAACAGGCTCGACTTTGAAGTGTTTCTGGTTTCTCTTGTAAAGCGCTGTACCGGTAAGGACTAAACCAGTAGATAAAGTCATCTCTTGACCAGAACAGAAAGGAGCAGTCCAACCCAACCACCAGCAGAGCGTTACAGGAGGCGAGAAAGTAGTTGACCAGTTCTTCGAAATGTTTTCGCTGACGATGTCCCATCGGAGCTGTACGGCAGGTCAATTCATAGCCTCCAACGGTGTAGTGTGGATCGTGTTTATCTCGCATAAAGGCAGCCATTCGCTCTGCAGCTTTCCAGTGCTCTTGCGTTCGTTTGAAGCAGTTGTTTAGTAGCTTATTGTCCCAAGAGCGTGGTTTCTTCTCATCGTTTCCTGCCCGTTCCAAAACGTTAAGTCCGATTTCGAGCGAACGTTCTAGGCTGGGTCGTGCCAAGCAAATGTTCCCGTGCAGGATGGCTTCCATCGGTGAGATTAGCTTCATACCGATGCTACGCTTCATCTTCCACACAATCCGGATCGCGTCACCTTCCTCAACCGAGTGTAGTACGATGTTCGAAAGGAAGTATTTCGAACGCTCGTCACATCCGTAAGATTCGCGCACGAGATCCACCATCAACTGTGGACAGCTGAAGAACATTAGTGCCGGTTTATCTTGCAGGTTCATCGTATAAAAATACCATCCCGTTACGAGCCGACGGATGAGAAAATAGTACGAATCGCACATCCAAACGGCAGCCTTTCCACGTTTAATGCGTGCCAACGCTTGGTGGATGCCGAGATGTACATGTGTCGATCGGTCTTGCGGGACCACGAACCGTCCCTTTACGAGTGTGTTTGAGAGATGAATATTGTAGGTTTTATCGTTCCGCAGAATCGGTAATCTTGTTTCGAGCTTAGTGTTTGCTACCGTGGCTTCCAGCTCCACTATTTCGCTAAACGTTTCCGGTATCCAGTTCGGTGGTGATCGCAGAATAGTAAACAAATAAACAACGGCGAGATGTTTCAGAATGTCATCACTGGAATAATAAAAAAAGGGGTTAATTGATGTTGAAATTGCTAAATTTTACGTTCTACTCTTACCGTTCCTGATACGATTTCGTGTAAGCTGACAAACCTCTCAAGATGCCAACCTGTTGCGATTCACAAAGGTTGGATTCTGCAGTCTCTTTAGCGCAGCGTCTCTCTCCAATGTGTAGCTCAGTTTGACCAACTGAAAATAAAGATATCTTACTGCCAGTTGGTGCGAGAACTCGTAATCAACGTTCATCACTTCTTACAGTCCGGTGGTGGTAGTCTAACTTGAACGCGGTGGCTTTTTTTCTCCACGTGCGTTCGTGCAGGGGCACTATCGGCGGCGGCTTCACTCATGATGATTTGAAGTTTACTTAACGTCCGAAAATACTCGTAGAATGTGTAATTATTCACAATTTGTATGTAATCACTTAGGATTTAGCGCGCAGAATGCTGTTATGTATATTGTTCAGAGCCTGCTACCACTACGAGTGCCTTTCTATCGTGCAAATGACGGTTACGTGAAATATTTCATGAAAGCTTTCGCAATGAAAACTTCTATACTGAAAGCTGCACAAAACTTTATGCTTTTAAAATGCATCGTTCACAAAGGGTTGTGAGCATATTACAGTGAAACAGCTCTGCTCGTAAAATTCCTTTTTTATATGAAGTTAATATGGTATATTAATAAGAATTTATCTCGCAAAATTGCCATGCAAATCGCTCAAAATAAATTCGCTTTGAAGTACTTAACTCGGGTACTTAACGTTGAGTACGTTTAAGAAATTACAAAACTACATTTCGTTCGGATAGTCTCAAATGAGAAGTAGTTCTTTGCAAAGGCAAAGCGTCAATACATATACAGCCAGCGAAGAAAAATTGCCAATGAAGAGTAAAATCAGTTGATTACTTTATTTTATACATGCTTCCATTTCTAAGTCCGTCCGTCCGTTCGTGTATGGTTCATTTGCAGCTTTCTGTTCTGTTCGATTGCACCGCTGTTTTAACAATGGTCTAATATACACCAGCACACTAACACGATGAATGTAACGACTTGCTCCGGTTCACTTTTCTTCCTTGCTCTGTTCCTTGCTTTAGTGTGAGTTGTTTTGTTTTATAATTAATTTATCTTCTGGATGTGTTGTATATATATATATATATATATATATATATTTTTCCTCATCGTTTATTTATCATTTAAGACATTACGAAGATTTTATGTGGCGTGCTTTTTTTGTTTTAGTATTTGTATTTCATCATTTACACAGTTTCTTTAGAAGATCCTAGAAATAACATTTTTTGCTAAACTGTTTTCTCTTGTTTTTTTGTGTGTTTTTTTTCGGCGCTTAAACTTGAAAATCTACACGGTTTTAGCTGGCGCTGGCGAGACAGGGAAGAGTAATTGATAGTTTTGCAATTGTGAGCCGTCGGGTGTCCGTTTTCCATTGTACGCACGCATGCATCTGGTTTGGTCACTGTGTGCAATCTAGGTGATTGAGTCGAAAAGCAAAATGTTCCATATTGTTGATACCAGCCTTGTCGTTTGTTACCTACATTCTCTCTGTGTGGGTGTGTTTCTTTGTTTGCGTGAACGTGAGTTTGTGAGTTTTATCAACAATACACCATTTTGCTTCTCAGACGTGTGACATGTGTGAGACAGGATGAGTCTCCCGCTAGCGAGACCCCTCAGTAGAACTTCTTGCCAAAGCAGGCACGCACTACTTCTCCACTATGTACAGCGGAAGACGCTCGTTCGCTTCGGCGGCTTCTAGCGCATCCAGCAACACTCGGTCCGGTTCCTTCTCGAACAGCTCGGCCAGATTCGCCGGTAGCGCTTCCGGCAGCTGCGAGGTGGCGGTAGCGTTCGTCTCTTCGGCGACCGTTCGCATTCCGGTGCCATTGCCAGCCCGTCCAAAGCGCATCAGATTACCGGCCCGCCCGAATCGCATCAGATTCGGTCCGGCACGGGCCGATCGTCCGAACTGGGTGCTTGCCAGCAGTGCGACCGAGGGTTCGTCGCTTGCCCGCCCGAACCGCATCAAGTTCCCTGCACGACCGAAACGCATATAGCCGGAACCGGTCGAGCGTCGCTTCCCGAAACGCATCAGATTCTTCGGCGAATCGCGTCGAATGTAAAGTATCTGCTTCGGTTTAATCTGTTCGCCCGATTCCGAAAGGCCCGTGTTTAGCATTTCCTCCGAGGCACCGAGCCCAGCGTTACGCTTGGTGGCCGCGGGTTCGTCGCCTGGTGCATTCGCCGGTTCGAGCTGCTCGGTTGAGGTGGCATACTCCTTGCTCAGTTCGTCGTCGCGTAGCAGTGTCGGAGCGTACGGATCACGACCGAAGCGCAAGAAGTTACGATCCGGTCGACCGAAGCGCATCAGATTGGCCCGCGCCTGTCGCAGCATGTCCTTGTCCGAGCGGCCAAAGCGCATAAAGTTCTTGTCCAGGGCGCTACGGCGACGCGTCTGAATGTCCGATTTGGCGCTTCGCTTTATGGCCGCATTCCACGGGTACACCGGTGACCATTCGCCAACCTCGGATGAATCGTCTAGCGTAAGCCGATGGCCACCGGTAAGTGATCCAAGCTCGCCACCGGTTGCCAACTCGACCAGGGAATCATATTCGGCGCAGGAAAAATAGTTGCACGATTCGCACACGACGATGGCAAGAAACAGGTAGAACTTCATTATGGTGCTGTTACTGTTGCTGATCCTGCTGCTACTACTGGTATTGTTTACTGCAGAGAGAGTGCAAGAGAGAGAGAGAGAGAGAGAGAGCAACAAAAAAACACCGATTAAAAGAAGGGTAGAAATAAATTACAATACCGCCACTAGCGGAAGCAGCACAAACGAAAGAAATACGCTTCCCGGAACGTTGTGAAGGAAAAATCCGCAAAACTGCAAAACCACCAGCTTGCTTGCGAGTTGCGCGAGTACGCCACCAGCAAAAGGAAGCATAAAAGTGGGCGATTTGGAAAATTTCTCACTTCCGAGCAGTGCGACTGTTGCGACCGTCGGTCGGCCCTTGGCCACTGGGAACGGATCCGCACGGACACGGGACGCACAGTGAAGCGAAAAAACAAAAGCGGAACGGGAAGTGAGAAGATAAATTTGAATTTAATTATGGGCACCCGCCGTTTCGGTTTGGTTTGTGCTCGAGTTCTGATTGTCTTCCCACAGTTTCTTTTACGTCCGATACATTCTTCCTGGTGAATAGGGAGAACGGCAACGAAAGCGTTAACCCACCCACAGGAAGCCAATTGTTGAGTAGGAGTTGGCGTTGTTAATGTGTTCGGGAGCCAGCTTTTGTGGCGGATTAATAACATTTCGTTCTTTTCATAACCCTTTTGTTACTTGAGGCGGCCGTATGCAACAATGTGGATTATGATAATAGTTGTTGAAGATTGGACTTTTTCTGCCCCAGTTTGTTAGTGTGCGTGGTTTGATATCATATTAAAATTGGGAGAAAAATCATTCAACGCGTTCACACGTTAGATAAACATGTGATATTATGGAATTTTCTTCAACAATCATTTTCACTTTAAAGGATTTCTTTTGTGTTGCAGAATTAAGAAGTTTTATTTATTTCGATCTTATTCATCTGAGCATTATGGTTTATTTTAATCATATTTCACAACATTTTTATTTTTATGTGATACTTAATCTAGGAATAAGGCCTTATTAATTCTGCCTTAACGTGGCGCCCAAAGTTATGCAATTCGCAAAACAAAGCTTTATTTTTTGCTATGCATTACGTTTAATCTACTGATTGGACTTCTCGTGTCTTGATCGCTTTAAGATTCGTTCTAAGCATTCATAATTACAAATAACTTTTAGAGAAAAAAAACTTTTAAAAGCTTCTAACGTATAGTGCAGCAATAAATCAGAACAGTGTAGGTCACCCATTGCTCAGCTAATTGCCGTCACATTCATTACTTCTTTCAAACTTAAATTAAAACGACTCGAGTACGTGAGAAAATGGGGGAAAAAGTTGCTCACTTTTTGCACAACTTTCAAGTGCAAATATGATTTCACCGTTCGGTTGGCAATCGGCGCTAAGACATTTGTCCGTATGGCCCAGTCCTGTACCTTGTAACTTGAATTTCCAGTAGTCGAATTGGATCTGCTCATTAGGTTCAACTTTTTTGCTATTTTTATCTTACAAAACAATGCCTCAGTTCGTCACAGCTAGGACGCTTAGGAGAAAAACAAAGTTCAAAACGATGGTTTGTGGCCATCAATTTCATTCCAGTATTAGCTTTATTTTTATACCTAAAAACCAAACAGCACAAAAACAGCCCACACCAGGCGCTAGGGTTTCTTATTATGCGTCGGCAAACAATCTTTAAACTGAGGCGTGCAACCGAAAACCATGTGGTCTACCAATAATCGAACACCATCCAAAATCCTACCACCGACGGCTGTTGAGAAAAACAACCCGATATTCGTTCGGTTTGGCGTGTACTACACCTCGTACTAGTGCGTTTGATCTGCACTGTCCCGCATTCAGTCAGCTGTGGAGAAAGGTGTAACAAGTGGTTTTCCACCGAATACGCTCAACCTAACACCATGTCGGGAAAGGTAAGAAGGCATAGGAATTTTCGACCCAATGTTGGAACCGAAAGAGAGCGATAAAAGCGTACGAAATACTTTTTTACTAGTCTGTCAGCGTGGTTGTGACGGTTGCCTTGAGCTTGTTTTTTGAGATGCTATTTTCAGTGCCCGGAGCAGTTTTGTAGCGCAAATAAGGTTTAAGAAGGTGTGCATGGAATATTTCTCCAGGAAATAAATTTTTATTAGAATCAAACTTGTTTGCAGGACATTTTGAAGGAATTGTTTCAGAAAATGGCATTTCTTTTGACTTAACAACAGATTTTAATACAGGTTTTATAAAACTATTGTATTGTATTGTTATATATTGCTTCAAGGTGAAAAACAAATATAAAACACTAAAACTTACCACTGTTTCTTAGCTTTTCATAATCAGCAAAGTTTTAGCGTAAACTCGTAAATCGTCTCAGTGTCTTGCTTTTTTTCTTCTCTGAGCTGCACATTTTTAACTGACATCGAACAAACAGGAAACGATTGCTTCGTGCTTTAACAAAAGTTTTTTTTTTGCACGCGCCAAGGTTAGATGTTTAGCAAAAACTTTCTAACAACGACATTGAAGTTTGTTACGAAAGTTTTTGTTTCCAAATCGATCCATTTGTTCTACTTAGTGTAAAATTATTGTTTGTTTTGAAACGGTTTTGAATTATAATTTCCTTAACAAAGTTAACTTTTCGTGCTCCGACACTAACACTTAATACTCAAAATATTTCTGTTTAGTTATTTAACCTGTTAACGTCATGCACAATTCTCTTTCGGCGATTTTTCACGGTTTTTATCGTCACTCCATGGCCGCCGGTCACACGGAAAACGTCTGCCGTCGCCATTTGTGACATTTTGCTAAACTTTAATTGCCAAAGCGGCAAAAAATAAACTTTTGCAGACAATGCATTTCGGGAGGAGTTTCAAATGAAATGAACCAAGCCGAATTAACAAGCTGACATTAGCCATGTGTATTACATTATTTTAAAAACGCCTAAAGGTATGCAATTTGCAGTACAAAATGGTGTTTTCAAGAGTGTAGTTACGCCATCGGTTAGGTATAAAAATCTTACTCGTCAGACAGGGCTTTTGATAAATTATATTAGTTGTTATTTCTAATTCTTATTGTTTCTGCACCTTGGCAGGCACCGTATTCAAAATACTCTATGGAGCAAACAATTTATTATGAACACATTCATTAACTGATTGAGCACCCATGTAATTTGACTCAATGTAACATGTGATGAGCATGTATCTTCCAACAGAGAATAGTTTCTAAGAAAACATTCGACGGTCCATTACGATAGCATCTTGATATATTCATTACTAAATTGAAGAAGATCTATCTGTTTCACCATATGACCGCCCATGCTCCGTTCGTTGCCACGCATTTAATTACCAAATAACCAACACTTATTGTGATGAGCATGAGGCTGTACGTCTTACAAAAAACTTTCTCCTTGCAAGTCTCTGCCTTAACTGATTCCATCGCTTATCAGCTATCAAATGGACGGCGGAAAACTGAGTGCCAGTTCTCGCTTCCGTAAATTAGCCACGCAATTATGAATGAGCGAAAGTCTTCCTTCGCGCAAAAAAAAACCAAAAAACCCCTCAAAGAAATCAGCTCGCAGCTAGTCCGGTCACGAATACGAATCACTGTGCTAATCTGCTAAAACATGTATCGTGCTTCCGCGTGGCGTTCTTCCTTCATCCCTCCGGCAGTGCCATCCGGGCACAGCGAGTTTGCGTGCGTCAGTCGGAAATTGGAAGATTTTTAACGGCTTTTATGACAAGGAAGGAAGGAAAAATACACACCGTTTCAACCCTCAGACGGTTGAAACCCCAAAAACCCCGCACTCCACATGCATAAGTCCATCACACAGACAAACAGCACCGACCATGGTGACGCCACATTGTCCAGTTCTCTATCAGCGCGTGCTGGCGAAAGAGAATTGCATTCTGCCAAAAAAAGCAAAACTGAAATGGAAGCTGTGCGTGTGTCCCGGGGTAGCATTTCCGTTTGAACCACTGCCAACGGACTTGCAATCAATAAATCATTCACAACCGTACCATCCGTAGGTGTGCTATGCCCGGTGAGGAAAGGGA
>STHB01014630.1:0-13033 GCA_018908115.1 Anopheles rivulorum
TCGTACCAAGAGTTTCCATTTAATTTCCATCGAGTGACTCTATCAATTCGGTGCAACCCGGAATGAGCTGGCAGGGAGTTTGCTTGCATCAAAGTTGCTCTCCCCTTGCGACGGGTGCGACGGGTGGACAGAGCTTTATTCATTAGCCCCCGAGCACTGTTGATGATGATGTGCAATCCCTGGAAAGGCTTGCACCAAAAAGGGGACCAAACGGGAAAGTTTTAATTGAATAAGTCACCCAATCGAGGAGTGGTTCGATGCTCGAACGCTTGCCTGGGTGGGGTTTTGTAAGATTTGTGTGTGCGTTTTCTTTTTGTTATTGGATTATATACACTAATTAGCTGTGTTAGGGTGTTTTCTTACGATCGGCGCGTGATTCGCTCGTTGCCGGATATGTCCAAGGTGTGATAAGTAAGACTTTGATGTTTTTTTGCCTTTGACTTTGATGTTCTTTCTTTGTTTTAGTCAACCTTTTTTTTTGTTAAGATTTTTTTACTGTTGGAAAAAGGGCCAACCCAAGCTCGTCCTCGTGTCGTAAAGCGGGTGGTAAAGATGTGCAACCGTCAGCATGTTGCACGCGAAATAAATCACCCAATAACAGTGTTCGTGAGTGCTTTCCACTAATGTTTTGGAAGCGAACGAAATTTACCTGTGCTTTGTACAAGACACCACACACGGGGACAAAGAACACACAGGTTCGCGGTGTGTGTGTGTGTGTGTTGGTTGGGCTTTATTAGTATCCGCGGTGGACGTGTGTACGTGGTTTCGAGGTTGGCGTCGAACGCCCTGCCTGATGCGAACGGCTGAAGTGCAGATATTTGCTCTATTTTCCAAGTGGCATGGCAGACCCCATGCAGTGCCGAAATAGGTTAAAAACGTGATTGCATTTTGACTCACCTGTGTCCTCTTTCCTCGCTCTCCCTTTCTCTTTCTCTCTCTCTCTCTTTCTCTCTCTCTCTCTCTCTCTCTCTCTCTCTCTCTCTTTCGCTCTCTCACACATATATAAACTTTTATTTATGTTCTTCTAAAACATGTGCATTGCGTCCTTTTTTCGTTGTTGTTGTTGTGCGACTGCACAGCACAACAGGTTCGCTCCACGCTTCGCACGAGAACGTGGCACACGGTCGCTTAGCTTACCTAAAAAAGGATACATAAATTGCAGCAACGATAGTAGATAGTAGCCACCCTTGCCGTATGCCGCCTCCATCACGCCCGGATAGCTGAACCTTCCGCTCAGGTGACCGCATCGTACCTGGGAAGTAGAGAATGCAGTGTGGAGAGAATAAAAAAAAAACACGATCGAGAACACAATATTGGAGTACGAGCGAGCGAGCGAGCGAGGAAACAAAAAGAACAGCAAAACCGAAAAAATCTGCGATGGAAACTGGAACATTGGCAAAACGCTGCACGTTGTCGAATGGATCAACGAACAAACCGAACAAACCAAAAACAAAAAAAAAAGACGGAGAATGCCGTAATGCCTTTGCTGGCGTTGGCATATTAGCGCACACCAAAATCCCACCAGCCCGGCGTAGGTAACCACTTGGGGTTTATTTAAATTTGATGCTTCATGTAGAAGTGGATTAAGCGGGAATTGTGATGTTTTGGTAGTGTTGTTCAAAAATGAAACAAAAACAAAAACTACTTATGAAGCTAACGAGTGAAGTATTTTAGTTTCAATTGGAGTATTTTGCGAGGTACTGTGGACAAATAATTAAAAAAAAAACTAAAACAATTTCTTTTAATGACCATCCATTAAGGGGCATTTAATGACACACAAAAGCTTGATTAAAAGGAGTTTTTTAATGTTAATTTAAATGGAAAACTATTTCATATAATGGGTGGATAATGTTTGTACTTGTAAAAACACACATTAAAGTTTAGTTACTGGAATGCCGATTATCCGTGCTCATCGGGACTTCACGCTTCCCGGATTATCGAATAACATGGATAACAGGCATAACTTCTTTAATTGATAGAAAAACAATATTTAAAATGTGATTTATAACACTTATAGCGGTTTTTTTTGTTGGGTATTTAATAAAAATTAATATTTTTTGTATATATTATTTGTTTTAAAATGTGTCATTCAAATACATAACGAAAATCTATTGATTTGCCTATTTTGCTTTTGACATAGAAAAAACACTTGTGATTAAAAGCTTTTTTGTTGATTTATTACAGAAAATGTAAACAAGAAATGAACTAATTTTTTCTACAATTTAAGTAAAATAGTTTAGAAAATTATGTTTGATAATACTAATATTTACAATTCCATTTACATTTGTCATAAAGGAAAACGTCGTTCCGCTATTAAGTGAAAATTATTAAAATGCCCATTCTGCCATGATTACCACGGATCATATTTCACATTTAATTACACAAATTATTGCTATCTTTTGTACTGTTTAAAAGCACTGTTTAAACTGAACGCGAATGTTAATGGTTAGGTGTACCAGGCAGTGTACCAAGCTTTTCCCCTTTCCGTCGTGTAACTTTATTAAAGCAAGCTTCCACTTTATCAATTATAAATAACGTTAAACGACAGAACGTGCATTAATTTTAATACACCTTCACCCGCAAACATCCAACCAATGGCGCGCGCCTGTTCGAGATAATAGAGCGGAAATGGTGTTTCACGCCATTACTGCTCGAATCGGAGACCCATCCGAAAGGGGGCATGAATGATGCTATCGTTTAAACCTATTTCCAGCGAAATCTCGTTCCGTACAGCCGAACTATTAATCTCACCTTGTGCCTTTGGTACATTTTGGGACAAAATGTGCAACAGGGCTATTATAGGGAGCATTCCAGCACACCTACCGGTACCGTAATAGTTCATTTTGTTGGGTTGGGATGATTTCTTGCCCACCCACCCAAGGATGCTCGTTGCTTTAAGAGCCAGACCAAAAGCAGCAGAGTGTGTTGATAGTTAGGGCACATTTTCCCAAAAAGTACCTTTCGTTCTTCGTGTCGTGTGTGTGTGTGTGTGGGACTTTATGAACAAACAGCCACAGCCAGACTTCGATTGTGCGCCTTTCGTGGGACGTAAGACTCGTGAGACAAAGAATAGAAACTCCACTCTTACACACACACACACACACACACAACTGGTGTGTAGGCTGCCAGCTGGCAGCATGGTTAGCAGCAGCGACACGAACTAGTGATGCATCACATCACAAGCAACAAGCAGCTGCAGGCCGCCACATCCAGGCAGGCGTAGTTGGTCTTTTATGGGTTGAGATTCGAAACGCTTCGCTCACACTACTCACTTCATAGTTTATTCATTTACAAAAAAGAAACGCTTTTCTCTCCTTCCCAAAAAAAAAGCCTTCGAAAGGGCGTAGGGTCGTTGTTCTTTTATATTTTTGAAGTCTCCATCGCCCAACAGAAACGATGAGAGCGTTTTGGCTTGTGTACAACGAAGAGGTCGTGTGGTGGAAAAGCCGCGATGCAGTGGCACGATAAACACATCCTCACCCAATTAACGTCGGGTGAAACACAAGTGTGTTTTGGGTTGGTTATGCTTCACTTGGAAAATTGCGTTGCAACGATCCGCATGCCTTTGCAAAGGCCACGGTGTTCGGAGCCAGAGGGCCTTTTGTGTTGTGCCTGTGTGTCTGCCGTTGGTAAGTGCACAAAAGAAGCGAAACAGTAACATTGTTTAACGTTTCATCGCAGCAGGAACCGGTCCGGATGCTTGACGAATCGTCACTAATTTCGTCCCTACGCGGTAATGCGATTAAAAAGCAATCTTTACGAATGCAAACCGACGCCCACCGGTGTGCTTTGGTGCGCGGGTGAGACTCTCGCGCCATGGGATGGTAAAAAGCAGAAGAAGAAGAAGAAGAAAAAGAAGAAGAAGATGACGAAGAAGAAAAGGGAGATCGTGCCAAACCGAATTGTCCGTAAATTAAACACGTCTTCGTACGCCGGCGTAAGGCAGCCACTTTGCTAATGGATTGCATGGCTTTCCCTGTTTTTTTGATCGTCTGCCTTTGTGGTGTGTGTGTGTGTTGGCAAATAAGGACACACGAAATTTGTAGGGGAAAGGGAGCAAGAAGGGGTAGAGAGAGAGAGAGAGAGAGAGAGAGAGAGAGAGAGAGAGAGAATGGAGAAGATGAAGAACACTTCACTTGTATTGTCGGTTAAATCGGGTTGTCACAGTGTACGGTTACGGTTAATCTATTCCGTGGAAGGAATAAAACCATCCATTGTTACCATGGCATATAGCAGGAAAATGTGCTACAGACCAAGAAAGAGAGTGAGAAAGGGAGAATCCCTCACTCGGAACAAACTCGCAAATTACATTTTAAGCATCTTGAAGTTCATAATAAAGTGCAATGTTGTTCGCGGTCGTCAGGAAGAAAGGACGACGCTGGTCTCTTTGTTTCGCTGTCGCGGATGTGTGCATAAATAGCCGTGGGGCCATCTGCACGTGTATTCGTAAAAAAACGGCCACTTCAAACGGGACCATTCTTGCACCCATTCCGGGGAAAGGTTTCTTAATCCCACCGAGAATAAGTTTTTTGCCGCGGAACATAAAAACACAAAGGGAAACAACGATTGCTGTGACCCACCACAATGGTGGTTTGGCCATTCATTGTTTTCCCTGTGTTGTCAGTATCAACCGTTTAGTGTTTGTGTTTGTGTTAGTTTGATACAGTCTGTTTACATCTTTCAGCGGAAAGTTTTGTGTTTTTCCTCACTGCAAGAAAAGTGTGAAGAAAAGTTCGTTTTCAGTTCGTCGCTTTCCATTTTTCCCCGGTACCCGAACCTGCGGGGTTTCGATTGAAATTATCTCGTTGTACCGGTTATAAACTTTCTTAAAAATAGAAAAACAAAAATAGAAAACAGCACAAGCAAGGAGATGAAGACGGTAAAAAAAGCGATTCCGTTTTCCTGCAGTCCCTGCAGTTCAATGGTCAGTACGGTGACGCGAATGGCATAGTTTTTGTTTTCGAAAGCATGTTTTTATTTCCCCATTTCTGCAGTTTTCTACATGCTGTCCAGATATGTACAACGGAATGGTGAGCGAATTGTGTCATTAGGAAATGAGATTTCTCCCAGCCTTTAGTAGTGCCATTTATTCACGCTTCTTCTGCATCAGGACGAACTGGTAAGCCAATCATTGGCCACCATTGGGAAAATGGCAAAAGTGCAACATAACCATCTCTGTACGTATACGTGTGTGTGTGAGTGAGCTTTTTGTTTCCTTTTACTCCCGCGACACCGTTCGAAGGACACATTCGGGTAACATCTTTTCCCTTCAATGGTTAGTTTATTTCGCTCTGTTTTCGCTGGTTGCTGCTGCGAATATGCTGCTGAATAAATTATGCTAATATTGCATGAAGGCACTGGATTGTGCGGCTTCGTGGTGTCAGCGATGGAGGGTTTTTTTTTGTTTGTTTTGTTTTGTTTTCCTTCACGGCACAACGTATGGAAAAGTTTTTCGGGTGGAAATTTTTACGCGCAAGGTATAGTTGGGATGTGTTAATGCCACGTTATGTGGGCACGGTGCTGTGCTGCATGCGAAACACACGCTGGTAAAGTAAATATTAAAGCTTGTCTGTAAGATCCGGACCACTTTTTGTTCGAAAATTAAATATTGTTTATGTTCGAATAAACCATTCTTAAGCTTCTCTTTAAACACATTTCTTAACAAAAAAATGCTCTTTAAACACTTTAAATCGCTGTGTTCCTGCTGCTGCCGCTGTCAATTTATTAAGGAAGCTTGTTTGGGTGTGTGACCATATTTCTTCTACTTTCATTTAGCACCTGAACCAATTCATGTTTAGTGCCGGTGGCCGTTCTTGATGTTATCAACAGCAAAAAGCACCCCAAAAAAAAAAACGAAAATCGCTGCAATCGTTTTGCAAAATCTTTAGTACCCAATGCTGATAGGAAAACTTTGAAGCAAGCTGCACCGTTCTTGGAAGTCCTCCTCCCTTCCCGCTTTTCCCTCTCCTTTTTCCCCCACCACCCCACAGCGATGGGTTGTCCATTGTGTTGTCCTTCCCAGCCAGTATCTTGATCGGGGGTGGTTTTGGGTGGGGTTTTATGAATTTGTAAACATGCGACCCAATAACCATCAAGTTTGCGTGAGCCTGATGGATAAGAATTGAATAAATTCTCTTTCAACTTGGCCGCCATACCACGGTACCGGTCGTTGATGGGTGTTTGGTGGCATTAAAACGACGTTCTAAAATGGTTGTTTGAATTAAAAAAAAATGTATGGAAAGCACAGACAACAACAACCAGCAGGAGCATGCGGGTCGGAACGCAACATGATTGAATGTTGGGTACTCGGGTAGATAAGGGATGATAATATCTTCACCGTATGAAGGACGGTTTTAACACACACTCACACACATCAGTAAACATGCTGGCGTGACAATGAAGTTCCAGCTCCATTATGACTTTTCCGTTTATCGCTCAAAAACAAAAAAAAACAGCGCTGACTCCTTCGGGGAAGACTTTTCATTTCCCTGCCCAGCCAATAAAGCAACGCGGCTGGATAGCTAGCTGCGTTGTTAAAACTTACCATTAATATCAGCGAATAGTCCGTGATGGTTGCCACAATTACTAGCAGGAAGAGTCCCAGTCCAAAGCCGGCCCGGTGCAGCGCGTACGGGATGCCGATGACGCCACTGCCGACGATGGAGTTGATGTAGTTGAAGGAAGCCTGCGGTAGCGATGATAACGTCTCGGTAGCTTTCCCTTGGTTAGCATCACGCTTTACAGAGAGAGAGAGTGAGAGAGAAAAAGGGAGAGAGAGAGAGGGAGAGAGAGAGAAGCAAAACGCCATTAGAAGCGAGAAAAGCTCGTGGCAATGAAAGCTGTCCACCGGGCAGCTAATGATCGGTGAGATGGCGCAAATGAGATGAAACCGTACATTAATGAGCAATTACTTCAGCCGGAGGGCGAGATATGGTGAGATCTGGTAAAGATTATCCCGGTGTACGATGAACGAAGCTAGCTAGTTGTTTAATATTGATCGGAAAGGTACACGGAAATTCGTTGAAATTATGTCCAACAGAATATTTATTGTACTGAGGTATGATAAATAAAACATGTTTAAAATTAACTTCCAAACATAATGTAGTGCCCATTCAAGTACGTTCAGCTGGAACAAGAGTGCAAATAAAAAAACAAAAAAAAGAAGCAAGAGTAAAATTGAAAACTAAATCGCACTCCACACGCCCTCTGTGCTGTGTTCGGCAAGCCAAACATTATTCTAATGAAGTCTCGTTGCCCTCCCCAAAAGAGCTTCCTGCATGGACAAATTATTTATTCATAACACTTCCGAAACGTTTCACCATCGTTCAAGTCAAACCACCCCCTCCCCCCTCCGCACCTCCCAGAGGGACAAATGGCAAATGGAATGAAATGCTTTGCATGAAGCAAAAATACAGGCAAAAAGTGTGGTGGGACCCAGTGCCCCGAGCCCGAACTGTCGTTTGCCGGAAGAGAAATTGGCTCGAACTCAATTAATGAAACGTCATGTGCATGTGCGGCCAACCTTCCGTCCTCGTGTACTCGTGTGTGTGTTTGCGTGCCTGTGCGTGTGTGTGTTCCGGTACAGAAAATGGCGAAAATGGAGCCCAAAAAAACACATCTTCAAATCACCGCCGATCTAATGGCTAAAAAATCGATCACACTTGCACACAGGTTTGCGAATGTGTTCCTGGGGGATATCGGCCGGTTGATGGTGGCCGATGAGATTGTGGCAAACGTGCTGATAAGTTGACCGGTACAGCAAATTGATAAACGTATCCTTCATCAAAACGTCCGCTGCAAACGATTGGACCGAACCGTGGACGGTTTAAAGTTGACGCTGAGCATCACTTTTTTGCAACCGGACGCTAATAAATGTCCAGCCGGAAGTAAAAAGATGGAGCAAAATAGAGGACAACGAAAAAGAAAAAAAAAAAGGAAAACTCATCGAGCGTTTCAGGGGTTTTCCCTTCGCAGAATAGGAAATATAAAAAGTAGTGACCGTAAGCAAAGCTGTCCAGTGCGATTGTTGCGTTCAGCAGAAGTGTTTGTCGAGCGGCGTTTCGGCTCGGAAAAAGATGGCGTTGCTTGTTTCTTTACATACAAATGAACTGTCTAACGATGGACAGGTGGACAAGCAAACTTCCGGAAATGGTTATTTGAGTACCATGTTCGAAGAATTGTCCATCGGAGGTAATAAAACCAAATTAGCCCTTGCCGGGGTTTGAATTGTTTCGCGGCAGGCGAGCTGTTTTCGTGTGCTTCGGGGAAGGAAGATGGAAAAAGTTCCCAACGGTGATGTGTAACGTAATCAATCCACTTTAAAGCTTTTTACAATGGAATGCTTGTCACGGGGGGGAGATGAAATGGGTTTTTGGGAGGGTGAACTCGCCAAAAATATGATGTGAAGCACTTCGCAAACAGCGATCGAGTGTGTACTTTACGTTATTTACCTTCACCAGCGAGTTGATATCATCGAATGCGTTCACTTCAGCCGAATCGTCGCTGCCCTGTGGAAAGAGATTGAAATGTTAATAACGCGGCGCAAAGGGGATGAACGAAACAAAATGGCGCTAAAGAATGGGAAAGCACGGACGGACGTTCGACCACATGTTGCCGTTCATGCTGGGATGAATGTGTGTGTTTTTGTTCCCCCCTGGATGCCGGATTGTAGTTTACTCTTGTCTAGGCTACAAAAAGCAAGTGCTGTCGAGTGGGGTCGAAAAACCAACCAAATGCAACAAATGTAGGAAGCATAGGGGCGAACAAGAAGCGAAAAGAAAACCAATTCCGCCAAGCCAAGTCGAAAGGCAGCTGTGGCATGGGTTTATGTTTACACTGATCTACGGCAATGGATCGGTTTTATTTTCCCATTTTCGATACCCCTTGGGGGCATGAGTCAGAGTGTAAGGGCTGTGTGTCTTGTGTGGTTGTGTTTGCGATCGGGTTAAGAAGCTAGTTCCGTGGCACACATCCCATACACACGGCACGTGCTACACCATGCGCCTCCATCGTAGTTTCGCAACCAGCCGGCGGGCTCAAGTACCGGGCGTCTCCATCGGTAATCTTGTCGGACCACACAACAATCTCTTCACCGCGCCGTAGTCAAATTCAAATCCACCCCTGCACACTGCTATGAATATCAATGGGTTTTGACGCCGAACCATGGACTAGTTCGAGGGGGGGGCAAGAACGTTCGTACATGGAAGAAAGAAATATTGGCGCTTGCAGGCGTTTGTGCGTGAGAAATGGTTCTCGCAACAGTCCGAACGCTTCTGCATGATGATGTATGTCGAAGTTTTGCTTCTTGAGATATAGTTGGTTGGTTTTGTGCTAGGTGTGAAAAGCTCTTACGAGAAAATTAATCAAAAACAGTGTTAAAAATAAGCGGTTCTGCTTGTTTGTTATGTTAATCTTTTATCTGTAAGCTTTTTTACAATTGAAAATAAAAAATCTCATTGGATGAGAATTAATAACAAGCAATTGATGAGACCAATATTTTAACTAACTCAAAATAATATTATTTAATACTTCAATCGTATAATTTGCAGTAAAATTAATATTGCAACCTTCCCAATCCCTCCCAGTACCTCGTTTAGTAGCGTTTAATCTAAGCATATCACAAAAAAAACCTACATAGCTTCACAATATGCAGACATTCTTTCGCGTGTGAATTCCATCAGCTGCGGGGTGTCTTTCAATTCAGCATTCCCTTTCTTAACCGGTACCAGGGGAAAGCAAACCGGAAAACCTTTCCGGTGTCCTCACCATCTCTGACCACAGCTGATTGGCAGTTGGCCACCGGACGTGCCTTGAATGAATGGGCGAGCAAAGCGTATCGGGCACATCTATCTTCTACGCAATCCATGTTGCCCAAAAAGAAAAAAAAACAGGCCTATTGTACTGTCGTTCACATAGAATATGCAAGGAAAACGGTCCGTGGCCTATGAACGCGGGAAGAGCGGGACACGGTTGAAATTTCTTTCACACCAGATAATGGTTAGCGCTATGAAGACCCTCCGGCGCGTTGTGAGTTGATCGTGACGTCATGGATAAACGATCCGTAAAAAATAATAATAATAAAAAAAGCACCAGTCTGAGTTGCTTGGCTCCACATCAAGCGTAACACGGGCGGCTTGTTTCACGGGGTTCTATTTCTTCTTTTGAATTCTCGCATGCAAACCTTTTTTTCTTGTTTTGTTTGGTCGGTGAGGTTTAGAGAAACGATTTGATGATGGAACGTTTGGCAGCGATAAACATGATGAGCGCATGACGACCAAAAAAAGAACGTCATTCCGAGACGGCAAGCTATCGTCATCGACATTAACAACACCCTGTGACGCTGTTATGTCGTCTGGATTGCCATTTTTTCGACCACCTTTTCCATGGTTGCGATGTGAAACGATTGCTTTTCGAGGCAACAAAGTACATCACGATTTGTGGCCAGCGTGGGCAGTTGTTGATGTCCAGTTCCCGCCACCATTTGCTGTGTTTTATGTGACTCGTTTGACGTAGCAAGAACATTGCTTTCCTATCGTTCCTCCATTATTGTGACGTGATTACCACGAATATGATGATGCGCGTTAAGAAAGAAAAGACAGGAGGAAAAATAGAAAAAGAAACTCCTCCGAAAGTATGATGCGGCACGACAGCAAAGCACACGCGTGCCCATTTCCGGTAAAGTTGACCGTTTCCGGCAAAAGTGTTACACGGTCACACAATCGTGAAACCGGTACAGTGGGTTTGAGTGTTGTGAATAAGGCGGTGATCGTCTGATCCCGAAAGGGTCGTCAGATACGAATCGACATTTTAAAACCCAACCGAATCCTTATCATGTGGTTCCGGTTCATGTGCTTGTGCGTGGGGTTCGATATGTTTGTGTTGTGCCTCACACACACACACACACACACACACATCCCACTCACTTCCCGCACATTTTCGGCTCCCTGGTGTATCATAACCATGGTAGTCGGAGTCATTTTCCACTTCGCCGCTTTGCGAGAGACACGTGCGCTCGTTTATTTTCAGCCACAGTACTTCTATTTCCGGGCGAAATGGGCGAAACATTTGTATTAATAAAACACACGTTTATGTATTTTGTGTGTGTGTGTGCGTGTGTGTGTGTATATGGCCAATCTTCTCAGCACGGGGTCGATCTTCCTTCGGTTAAGATGAATGATGAAATATGTGCGTAAGATTTATGACCAAAACCAGTGATGGGCGAAGCAGTTTGATAGCTTGGAAAGCGGGAATAAGATTAACAGTGGCGTTTGGCAGTTAATCGTTCAGCTGGAAGGTTGTTTGGTTTGATCAATGGCCGGCGTTATCAAAGCGATCGATTTTCGCTCATCGACCGGGGTAAGCTTGTGATCAATAAATTCAACAAAATTCTTACGCATTTGATTAACTCTTCAATTTTGCTCAAATTACTTTAAAAACATAGTTCAATTGCTTCTTTTTGAAACAATTTTTTATGCACTAGAAAAAGCATTTTCATATCACTGAACCACAAAGAACGAAATGTGGCATGTTGGATTTTTGGTTCCCCACTTTCCGACAACTCCATTATTTGTATGCAAATGTGAGAATTTTTTGGTTCCGTTTCGGACAATGCATTATGCGAGAACAATCCTGCAAGATGGGGGGGTTTTTTGGGCTACAAAATGAAGTTTCAAAGCGCTTTTCGCTTATATTTTGCTTATGACTGCTTATTTTCCTTTCGTCCAACAGGTCGATTATGCAAAATTTCGATGAAAAGGCCAACCAAGCTAAACGGTGGTGTGTTGGTGTGCATCAGATATTCGGTTCTCTCTCTCTCTCTTTCTACTGCGTATGGCGTGAGAAAAACCAACATCACACCGTGCCGGTGCACCATATGACACCTTGGACAAATATTTGTACAACTTCTCACAAGTGCACACACACACACACACAGGGGCTGTAAGGTTGTGTTTGTGTGCAGCTTTTCTTTTTTTTTGGCGGATGGATGGGTATACCGAGGACCGTCTCTTCTTGTCTTGCATGTGAATCGTCCCAGGTCAGGTAAGCTGCCAGTTAGCTGGTCAGGCAAATGCCAAGGATGGATCAATTGATTGTGCGAAAAGATGGAAGTTGCTCGCGCAAGGATACGCTTCCACTTGGAGAAGCACACTTGTACGGGTTCGTCGCAGTATGACGAACAGTTGTAGAGCTTGTCTTTTTTTTCGGGGTTAAATAGATGGAACAGACGAGCTGGCGAGTGAAGATTCATATAATCCGCACCACGGTTTCCGGCAATCCGCGGTAATGCTGCGGTAGGAAAAGGGACGCGTATATATCGCTTCCAGGTATTGCAATCAGTCACACTTCCGACACACACACACACCCGACGGTTTGAGAAACGAATGGGAAAACACATAGCTCCCGTACGAATTTTCCCGGCATTCCCGGTGTGCTTGATTGCAGCCATGTTTGCGAGCGGATGCGTTCCACGGCCATCAAGCAGTTCACTCACGGCAGGATGAGCAATTCTTTGCCAGGAAAGCAATCCTTGCACGTCGATCGCTGAACGAGAATGGTATCCGGGATACGGGGTGCACAATTTAATACACCTTCTTGCCGAACAACGTACGGGTACGAATGTGCACAAACAGGTGGAATGCAAGGGGGTGCAAATGTCTGTCGCCGTCGCAGAAATTTTCTTTCGCCAAAGTTGCATCACACAAGCTCGCGCTGGCGCTATTCGATCGATCGGTACCGTTTCTTCGGTGTTTTGTGAAGCGAATTTTTGCATTCACGATTCGGATGCGAACCGAAGGCTAATGGTGGTTTTGGTAGGTGAGAAAATTGCACCCTTTGCTGGCATTTGTTCGTTGATTGCGTGAAAGAAAACCTGCCATCAATCAGCATGGAGAGAGCTTTTTGTGCTACTTGCACTGGAATAGTGAGAGATGCTTATCAGTTTTATTGACTCGCTGCAAGCTTTGTTTTGTTGACCGCACGATGAACCCCGCTGCGATAAGCACAGTAGCAATTGGGCGTGGGGAGTTGATTGCAT